>JAXQQM020070387.1:0-116351 GCA_034641835.2 Pinus albicaulis | reverse complement strand
TATATATCAAATCTGTTGCATCTTTATTCCCAATATAGTGCGAATGAATAGTTTTAGCTAATTCGATGTGGGGGGAACATATCCACGGCTTGTAGTAGGAACATAAAAAGCCAAAAAATGCTAGAAAAGGGCAGTTTACTGTGCATTTAAAGAAGCTTGTGCTCCCACTAATTGGGAAGTTGGAAACGAGGTTGGTTCAATAGAGTAGGAGATGGATGAATGAACTGGGTAATATTGCTTCCATACAGGTTCAGATGTATGAACAACTTATCTATGCTCCATCTTCCTGTGATTGTGGGCTCTGTGTTTGAATTGAGTGTTCGACCTTGCCTCGGGCCTGGAAGATGAGAATTAGCAATTCTGGAAGAGAATATCAAATTATGTAATCTGATTTTACTATGGCCTCTTCTTGCATGGTGTTGTGTTATCTTATTCTGCTCATAAAACATAAACTTAGAAGTTGAGGCAGGGCATACTTGCTTGACCAAGCTGGTAGTGAAAGCACAACAGATGCCATTTGATAGGATAACAAATTTATGCTGATTCTATGTTTCTTATTATTCTTAGGAAGCATAAGGGTGTATTGCATAGTCAGACCATTCTTGCTTGGCCAATCCAACTGTCAGAGTACAGTGGATTATATTGGGGATGATGGTCAAATTATGATTGCAAATCCTGCAAAGCAAGGAAAGGATATACGTAAATCATTCACATTCAACAAAGTATTTGGAGCATCTGCTACTCAAGGTTGGCTCTCTTTTTAGAGTGTTGAAAACCTTTTACATGATTGTAAGGTGAAATCTCTTAAATCATAACATTATTCATGTTGAATTGCAGAGGAAGTGTTTTTGGATACTAGGCCATTGATCAGATTTGTTCTGGATGGTTACAATGTTTGCATTTTTGCATATGGGAAAACAGATTCTGGAAAGACATACACAATGGTAATAACAACCATATTCTAGTTAGTCAATTGCAGTTTGAAGCACTAGCTTGCAAAACTAATAAGGTAATGAGTTCACTGTTGAAGAAATTCTTGCCTAGAAATACTTTGCTCTAATTTTTGTGCCTTGCTTGTCTAGACTGGTCCTAACTTCACATTTTTCTGGGGTGATCTTTGCTTCTAGAGCTGAACTGAATATGGACATCAGTCATCTTGTCAATTGTAGGAAAGGGGATTATGATTATATCCTCAGTCATATTTTCCATTGTACTTGCTGAATTCAGTGTATTGAAAGGGAATGATCTGCAAAGAAGTTATGCTGCCTACAGTTGAGTGATTGCTTTTTTGGATCCCATTTTGATTTTATTTCATGGTCGAGCTGTCAAGTCCATTTGGAAGCTTTACAATCTAGAATGATCTTAGTTCCATCTTCAAAATTTCTCAACAACACAATATTATGAGGGCTATAATTTAACCGTTGCCCTAATATGGTATATCTAATAACGACTGCTCACACAGACATTCTATGAGTTTTGATTATGTGTATTTTGCTTACTTGCAATAGTTGAAGCCTTGCCTCTTTATATCTAGTTATTTTTGTATATGGTATTGTGTTCGGCTTTGAAATTATCATTGTCTATATCATTGGGCCTTCCTTTCGAAATTTCTTCTTAGATGGAGACTCTATTGTTCATTCAAGACTTCTCCCAACAATTATTCTTAAAACTAAGTAGGCCCTGCCAAGCCAAAAGATTTACATTTGTTCAAGATATTCCCAACTATGATTACTTAACTGCCTGGGCTAGGCACATTTGACACCTGTTGGTGAAGATATGTTATCACACATTAAAAATATTCTATCACTCCAGCCTGAAATGTAACAAAATTGACAATTCAACAGCACAAGAGTGCTTCACTTATTTTCAAATATTTGACAACTCAGCAGCACAAGAATCCAGAGGTTTGTGCCAGATAAATCTCACAAAATCAACCTGCAGGATGCTATAGAGCTTATTCTGCACACAACGACTTTTTCAGTTTATGCAGAATTTGTTGAAGCTGTGTTTTTTAATTCATTCTAAAATTATGGGTAAAACTGAAAAAACAGATTAGCTTATAACCTGTGATCAGTTTTTCTCATACTAACAAAAGTTTGATCCCGTAGAGAAGGAAACTGCCCCGGCACCTCAACAGGCAGAAAATGTTTCACATAAGGGTTTTGAATGCTTGCAGCATATTAAGAAAAAAATGGCCACGTGAAGATTTGAGAGGTTGGTTCTTATGCTTCGGCTCCAAAGGAAAGTCTAAAATGCCAAAGGGTCAACTGGTGGAAAGTTGAAAGAGAGAATTTATTTACCTATTAATGCCTTGTCTTGCTTTCAAAAAGTTGGTCTCAGAGCCCCATCAACACTTGGTGATGTTCCTGCTGACTCCTAAGGTGATTACAGAGGACAATTGGGGTTCTTGAATGACGTATTCCAGATATCAAAAAAAAGAAAGGATACCTTTATATATGAGGTTTTTGTTCAAATGATTGAAATATACAATGAACAAGTTCGGGGTCTTCTTGTTTCAGACAGTTCCAATAAAAGACATCCTTCTTGATCATATGGAGTTGTCTTTCTTGTTTTTAAATCTTTGGATTTCAGTTTCTCAGAATAAAATAATCCTTGACTCATAGCACATTGGAAATCCGCAACAATTCATAGCAGAATGGACTCAATGTGCCAGATGCAAATCTAATACCCGTTGCATCTACATCTGCTGTGATGGAGTTAATCAACCTTGGACACAAGAACCGTGTTGTGGGAGAAACTATTCTGAATGATCGGAGCAGCCGTTCGCACAAGTTTTAAACACAATCTTCGGAGAATTTAAATAATACTGGTCTCTCTTGAAACCTATCTTCAAACAATAAAAACATTGTTTTGTTTGCAGTATTTTGACAGTGCATGTTCAGGGCAGAGATCTTACTTCTTGAACAATTCTTCGAGGGTGTCTTCATCTTGTTGACCTTGCTGGAAGTGAGAGAGTTGACAAATCCGAGGCCACCAGAGATAGGTTAAAGGAGGCACGGCATATTAACAGATCACTTTCAGCTTTAGGAGACGTTATTGCTGCTCTTGCACAAAAGAGTTCTCATGTTCCTTACCGAAATAGCAAGCTCACACAACTGCTTCAGGATTCTTTAGGTAACAAATTCAATATTTTCCTTGATGAATAGTTATGGAAGGAAACTACCACTTTTCTCTAGTCTGGGGTGGTAATGATGTTGGAATTTTTTCTTAAGGTGGACAGGCAAAAACTCTAATGTTTGTAACTCTAATGTTTGTGCACATAAGTCCTAAATTAGATGCACGTGGGGAGACAATCAGCACTCTAAAATTTTCAAAGAAGGTTGCAACTGTTGAACTTGGTGCTGCACGTTCCAACAAGGAAAGTGGTCAAGTTAGGGAGCTGAAAGAACAGGTTTGTGTTAGAATGATTCTTGAAAAATATGTTGCTTTCTGAATGATAGTCTTATTTGTTCTCCATGGATCAAAAGGAATAAAAACAAGGGATATTTTGGTCTGTTTGTTTTAGGACCTATGAGTAGTTGAAGAATCTTGATAATGAATGCTGTCCTCTAGAGCACTCAAGAGTCAAAGGTTTCCTGATCTTTGATGTTGCAGATTGCTAGCTTGAAGAATGCACTGGCAAAGAAGGTAGCAGAAATTGAGCAGAGAATGAGGATTGGTGTCTCACCAATAACTAGGGATTCCAAGAACAATCCTGAAATACAAAGAATGAGGACTGGTTTCTCACCAATGCATCAACAAATGCAGACCATTTTGTGATTATATATGTAAACAATCCAATGATATTATCCGAAAAGTGATAGATATTTTTTCAGGCTTTTAAAAGCTCGCACAATATATAATTGGAACAAACTTTTATTACTAGAAATCAATCAATTACTTATACATACCACTAAAAGTGGCAAAATATTTATAACCTTTGATCACCTTGAACATCAAGCACACTAAGAACCTTGAAAATGGGGTCTAATAACATCGCCAAAGATCTAAAATTGACAAAGCACAATTTAATGATTATTTATTAATCAAAATTACCATGTGGGTCAACTACTCATGTCAAAATGATGGTATATTGGATTAGGTGTGGGTTGCACTTTCATTTGAAAGAGTGAACACAACGTGGATAAAGAACATTGACTACACTAGGAACCTTGACAATGGGGTTCTAATAACATGGCCAAAAATCCAAGAAAGCTGACTAGGTTGGCCTTAGCCTAAAATAGTCAATATTGAAAAAATACAATTTCTTGACACCTTTAAAGGGTTCATGGAAAATATATAACATACTCTATTCACATTGCAATTGAAAAGAACTCTCAGAAATAATTTGGATTTTTTAAAGGTAATATGGCTTGCCATCCATTGAAAGAAACATTAAAACACTCTCAAAATGATTCACTATAGGTTGTTTAACAGGTGACACTCACACAGCATCCGGAATAAATAACCTAGGCACCTTAAAATAAAGTATTCTTTCAACTTTTGAGATGGCAGGTTGATAATTAGTGTTGCAACATTCTTTCACTAGATCCACTATTTTGCAACCAGTCAAAAGTTTACTCCCATTAATTTGTTGTTCAACCTGTTTTACGCTCTTAATAGGACTAGAGCCTTTAGTGAGAGTTGATGGTTTAGCAGAAAAAATCAAAGGAAGAATCTCATTTGCACCCTCACTTGTCAAGATATTTTGAACGTATGAAAATCAATAATTTGCAACTGTTGTATTCAAATAAGCCACACATTGATTTTGTTGGACTTCCCAATAAGGATATGAAACATTGTCTCTTGTTGTGGACAAAAAATCACATTGCGCAGGTATGGTGCTAGTGAGCTCCAACACTAAACTACCATTCCACTTACTATATATGTTGCTGCTTTAAAATATTGAAAGCACAAAGCCTTGATATGACTGGGACAATTGAATTTCGAAAGAAAGGGTGTAAGGGAGAAGGAGAAAGCAATGGATTCAATGCATCAGGAGAAACACTAGGGGAAGAAGGCATAAGAAGAACATTTATTTCTGCTTCCTTTTGGATTGCATCTGGATCAATTGAAATGGGTTGCTTTGTATCTCTGGAATTTGGTTTTGCCTTTGATTTTGGCATTGATGGTAATATTACCAAACAATGGAATGCATCTCATTTATGTTAGAGGCGAGTGCATATCTGTGGAACAATCATCCCCAGTTGTAGCTCCAGGTTCTTATGTTGTTTATGCTTGAGATGTTGAGTAAAATTACAATTAGTTTGATAACCAATTGGGACATGGAGGGCAATATGGGTGGTGGGCCATGGAGGTATGCTTGATCAGGGCACTTATTTTATGCTGAAGGAGCTAAGAATATATCTAAATATTTATCATATTGTATGTATTTGCCACTTCATAGTTGCATTCACCATAATAGTCTTCATGCTGATAGGTCTTCTACTGAAAATACTGATCTTGATCAGTTTGTAAAAATGTCTTTTGTTTCCAATGAGGGGATGATAAAGTGGAAAATGTTGGCACCGAATCTAGAGATTTATATGTCTTAGATTAGTGATACATTCTCATTTGAAATTGGAACAAATAATGTTCCCATTGGAGAGGGTATTTATGGCTTAGTCGATTTCACCCAATATGGTGAGATAGACAAAAAAGTTGGATGCTAGAAACCCTTTTAGACTAGCCAATCAAGTGAAGTGATTCAGAGAAAGGCTTCTAAAAGATGCCAAATTATTTCCACCCATATATTCTTTACAAAAATATTAGTAAATATCATATTATGTTTCTTATAATCTATGCTAAGATGAACTACCAGAGAAGTAGAGCAGAGCAGGTGGTGTCAATTGACCAAGTCCACCAATGAATAATTTAAATTTAAATTTGAGTGTTACCCTAATCCCTGAAATCGTATTTTTAAATTGTCTGAATTGAGTGAAAAGATGAGTTAATTAGATCCGAGTTAGTACTAACCTTGAAGTGACAAGGCCTTCGGTCATATCACTGCCATCCTGTTCATATTCTGCCACCCAAAACACACCTGGAACCCTATAATCAAGTAGTAGTGGTAGCAGAAGCCAGCAAAGAAAAGTAGTGCCTACTTTTGCTGTTCACACCCGATAAGTTTAACAGTCTTTATGGGGCAAGAGGTATGCAAGTTGAAAAATTTATTATTATGGATGCTCTGCCCTGAGCACAAAGACCGTGCAGTATGAATAGAGATATATAGACCTGAAGCTGAACTCTCAAGCTTAGCAAGTTATCCAGCGTGTATATATATATCCAGTGCTCTTTCACTGTGTTTACACCAATCCCAATATGAGAAGGGTGAGCACTTTTTAAAAAAAAAACCTCTTTTATTCTTTTTTTGAGGTCTGAGGGTTTGGCTATTTTTCTTGGGTTTTGATTTAGTGGGGCTGTTTATAGAAAAGTCTAGTGTGAGAGCTTGGCTTTGGCTTAAATATTTGCTACCCATTTTTATGCACACGAGGGCCATTCAGTGGCCTCAGAGCCTTCTACCCCAAGTGCATTTCACCACTCATTTTCCAAATGATTAACCAGTCATCAAAGCCCAAGGAGAAGATTTTATTTTGAATTTTTTTTCTTCCCATGTTTTTAAGGTTGTGCAGGCTCAACTGTTGAAGTGGTCTCTCAACAACTATTTTGTGTTTGGTGTTCTTACTTGAAGAACAAGGCTGCAGAACTGTGCTAGAGAATGAAATATATGAATAACTGGCTTGCCTTCTCTCTGTCACCACACTTAGCTATTGATTTTTCAGCTTCTGCAGATCAGTCTGCACAGCCACAAAAGTTATCTTCAGTGCCCACTACTTTTAACTGCTTGCAGGCTGCTCAGATGCCCTGTTCTACTCTCACTTATCAGAGTTATGGAGTTAACAGTGAAACCGGGGGAAACTCATTCTCTGCACCAATGCCCATTTTCTCACATAAGGCTAGCTCTCCTCTAACATAAGGGAGGAATCCATGATAAGCCTATAGATCTGTCCTTCAAATGCTAAAAAAACAGAATTTCAAAATGATATTGTTTTTGTCTTTTAAGATTTAAAATGGAAAGCTAGGCAAGACCTAGTTCCTAATCCCTGGGCTACAGACTCTAGGCAACAAACAGAACTTTAAAATTGATAAAAAAATATATGAGTCATCACAAAACAACCACATAGCAAAGTGTTATCAGTCAATAATATATCCAATAAATATGTAACAGTGCTATCTCCTAATAGATGGAACATTTGAAGACAATGTGCTCCCCCAACTTGGTCTCTTGTAAATCACATCGCTGAAAATTCCATTTGAGGTGTGTGATGCAGTGACCTATCTCAAACCAAAGCTAGTGGGAGCCCACTCTGAATGAAACAAGGGGAATCCCTTAGCTACATAAAGCACTCAAAATAATAAAATGACATATTCAAGCTAATGCCCTCAAGGAGTGAACTCCAAGTGATTTGGATGTAGTTTGTAGATATGCTCTCTAATATCCTAGGTTAAGTCACATTTATATAGTAGGAGCTGACCTAGAGTGTCCAAATATTACCTAAAAAGGGCAAGTTGATTGATAGAAACAGCCACTAACTGAAGCAGTTAAGAAGAACCCACAACAACTACACCAAGGAGGGGTCTATTGAAGCAATAACCTGAACTCCACCTAGATGATAGATTGAGGAATTGCATGTTAGCAGCAGATGAAGCATCGTGATATAAGGTTTTAGAATCACTCTATCCTATCCCAATCAACCCAAAGCAAGCCAGGTCCCCAGACCTTGAATCCATAACGGGTCATGGCTCTAATGATCATGTCCAAAGAGGTGCATCTTGAATAAAATAGATAAAATAGATTTTTTAAAATAAACCATTCTTTGGCTAGAATGACAAATTTGTGGAATGAGCATGGGGTGTCCATTGTCTCTGATGGATGGACCAATGTAAAAGGAAAGCCATTGATAAGTGTTTTGGCTGTGTCGGTTAGTGGTGCAATCTTCCTATCAGCATATGATTATTCAGACAAATTCAAGACCGACATTAACATTGCAGAACCATTACTTGCAATAATTGAAAAGACTGGGCCATACAATGTCATACAAGTCATCACTGATAATGCTGCTAACTGTAAGGCAGCAGGAGCAATTATTGAGGATAAATACCCCAACATATTTTGGTCTGGGTGTTTGGTTCACACAATGAACCTTTTGATGCATGATATCATCAAAAACAAACAACCCCAATTCAAATGGCTTGGTGATTTGTACAAGAGAGGTAAAAAAATGATAAAATTTATTACAAATCATAGCAATACCCATGGGCTTTTCCGTACTCACTCCAAATTGGAGTTGTTGAAGATAGCAAAGACTAGATTTGCTAGCTATTACCTCACCTTCAGGCGCCTTTTGAAGGTAAGAGAGTCATTGGCCGCAATGGTATCAAGCCCACACTGGCAGGTATTAAAGGACAGGGCAGCGACAATAGTTGACAGGCAAGGTTTTGAACATGTGGAGGAGACCGCCCTTGACCCTTTGTTTTGGGCACGTGTGAGGGAAATTTTGAATTTCACCAAGCCCATTTATCACATGATTCGGTTTGCAGATACAGATAAACCAGTGATTGGGGAGGTTTATGAGCAGATGGACAACATGTTGGGCCAAATAAAAGATGTTGTTAAAGATAATGATCCCAACTTGTATGCTATGATTCATGACTGTGTGTGCACGGTGGAATAAACTCAATGTTCCACTACATGCCTTGGCATATATCCTTACGCCAAAATATTACTCTCCATCTTGGTTGGGCCAACCTGCACCTGGAGGTGGGGTTAGGATGAAACCTCACACAGATCTAGAGGTACAAGAGGGGTACATGAAGGCATTAGACAAGTTGGTACCTGACAGGGAGGAGTGTGCTAGATTGCGCCTTGAATTAGGCAAATACTTCAGTTGCACAGCTAACTTTGGTTCTTTCCATGCAATGGAAGACAGAGACAGATTTGATGCTCTTACATGGTGGGTAGCATATGGCGGCATGGGACTTTTGCCAAAGTTGGCAAAAAAAGTTCTCTCACAGGTTGTGAACACTTCTTCTACAGAGAGGTGTTGGAGCACCTACAGCTTTATACATAAGGTGAGAAGAAACAGGCTGAATGAAAAATGAGTTGAAAGCTTGGTTTATGTGGCATTCTAAGTCACCTGATACGAGGATACAAGGATTCGAGGAATCGGATTCGAGTACGGTGACCCCCAGAACAAGATACTTTTGGGATATGATACGTTGTATATTATTTTATTAAATATATATATATTAATATATTAAAAATTAGATATTTTTTACACAAATTCATACAAAATTCATTGATTCAAACATAGATACATCATACTCATGAGTCATACATGATCATTGATCATTGATACATTGATACACCATACATGATACATTGATACAATTGTCAAATTTACTCAGAAAGACAAGATTGAAGATAGTAAGATAGTGTAGTTTTCTCATTAAGTCATCAGAATCAAAATGTGTTACATAAGTACACTGCCAATGGCAAAGAGAAATAGAAAATAAAAAAAAACTACAGTCTACAAGACTACAAGCCTGAAGCCTCAATGAGTCAGAGACTTAGAGTCAATGAGTCATCAATCCTCATCATCATAATCAACATCACTGTCCTCATCCCGATCATCATGCTCACCACTGCTCTCCTCTGGCTCTGATGCATCCTCCTCCTCTGCCATCTCTGCATCTGCTGGTGTGGAGGATGACACCTCTACTCCATCATCAAATGTGACAGGCTCTAGCACTGGTGCATTGAGATCCAAGTTGGCCAATGCCAACTCAACACTGCTGTCCAGACCCATATCATCAAGAAAGACATCCCACATCTTTGTCTTTCCCTTCAACCAATCCTCCCTCTGCCTATAGATGAGACGAAGGTTGGTGTGCACATACAATTCATTTTCTCCGCCCCCGGACCGCTGCCTCGCTCTTCATGTTAGAAAATTAAATATTACAGAGCAATGAAACACATAAAATATGCGAAAATACAAGCACACAAAACACATAAAACCAGAGAGACACAGATATACGTGGTTCACCCAGTTTGGGCTACGTCCACCCCGAACAGCCAGTCCTTCTTTTCTATTATCCAGCAAAAATGAAGAGACAAAACCTACAGCAGATCCGCTGTAATATCCTTTGTTCTCTCTCACAGTCTCCCTCTCTATTTCTCGCTCTGAGAATACACACATAATACACAGCCACAATACAATGCCCTCATATATACAAGGCGGTTGCCTTCTAGGGAAAAAACCCTAATCTAAACATAACTTCTACCGTCATATCATTTGCCTAATGAATGGCCCAGATTGACTAGAAATTACTATACTTTTACAAGGAAATTTTACATATGTTTTTAGCTTCGGGGCGCCCTCGCCGCCCTCATGGACTCTACTTATAGCTGACACTTTTATGCGTTGGCTGCCCTTTGAAGGTATAGGGTCCAATGTTGTGATACAAAGTAAACAAGATAATCAGGCTCCACACCCAACAATCTCCCACTTGGAGACTGATTGTAGCAACTCCACCGCTGCTTTATTTGCTGGACAATGAGTCCTCTTTGGACCTAGCTGTTTCTCATCTTCATCATCATCCTTGAAGACCAATTGAAACTGAGCATGTTCTCAGTTTCTCCTTGGTTACAAATTTTGTTAGCATATCTGCAGGATTCTGGCTAGTGTGTATCTTTTCCAGCTTCAACTCTCCATCTTCCAATACTGACCGTATGAAATGGTACTTGAGATGTATGTGTTTAGTCCTGGAATGAAATGTTGAGTTCTTTGCAAGATGAATAGCACTTTGGCTATCACTGTATAATGTGCCCATATCATGCTTCTACCCAATTCATCCATAAACCTTTGTAACCAAATCATTTCTTTACTAGCCTCTGTAGCAGCAACATACTCTGCTTCTGTTGTTGAAAGTGCAACAACACTTTGGATTTTTGAAACCCAACTGACAGTTGTTCCACCTACAGTAAATACATATCCCGTAGTGCTCCTCCTGTTATCTCTCACACCTACCATATCTGGGATCAACATATCCCTGTAAAGCAATGTTTGAACCACCAAAGCATAATGCTTGATTTGTGGTACCTCTCAAATATCTGAGAATCCATTTCATTGCCATCCAATGTTCTTTTCCTGGATTGTTCATGTACCTGCTTACAACTCCCACTGCATGTGCAATATCAGGCCTTGTGCAGACCATTGCATACATTAAGCTTCCAACTGCTGATGCATATGGACCTTTAGACATATAATCCATGTCTTCTTGGGTCTTTGGGCACATCTCCTTACTAAGTTTGAAATGGCTAGCAAAAGGTGTACTAACTGTTTTTGCATTCTGCATATTAAATCTTTTCAACACCTTCTCTATGTACTCATTCTGAGACAGTGTTAATTTGCGATTTTTCCTGTCTCTAGTTATCCTCATACTAAGGATTTGTTTTGCAGCTCCCAAATCCTTCATTGCAAATGAATTTTCCAATTTTCTTTTGAGCACATTTATTTCCTGCATGTTAGACCCTACAACAAGCATGTCATCTACATACAATAACAATATAATATAGCTGCCATCATTTTTCCTTTTCAGATAAACACAATGATCATAGTGACATCTAGTATAACCTTGTTCAGACATAAACTTGTCAAATTTTAGATACCACTGCCTTGGGGCCTGTTTTAAGCCATACAAGTTCTTCTTTAACCTGCACATCAATTTTTCTTTCCTTTTTACCTCATATCCTTCTGGTTGCTGCATGTATATCTCTTCCTCCAAATCTCCATGGAGAAATGTTGTCTTTACATCTAACTGTGCAAGATGTAAATCTTCCACTGCTACAAGACTTTAGATAGTTCTGATTGAATTCATCTTAACAACAAGAGAAAATATTTCATCAAAATCAATACCTTTCTTTTGTGCAAAACCCTTCACCACAAGTCTAGCTTTGTACCTCTGTTTTCCTCCATCTTCTTCCTTCAGCCTGTAAACCCATTTATTCTGCAATGTAGTTTTACTTGCAGGAAACTTGACTAAGTCCCAAGTCTGGTTATGCATTAAGGAGTCCATCTCTTCTTCCATGGCTAGCTCCCACTTCTTCCTACTTTCAACCTGCATTGTTTCTTCATAACATTCAGGTTCACCAGAATCAGTCAACAATAAATAATATAATGAAGGAGAGTATCGTTTAGGGGGTCTACTTATCCTGGTAGATCTTCTAACACCACTTTCAGGTGTTTGAGGTGCCTGTTGCTGTTGTGGTGGTTGCTGCTGCTGTGGTTGTTGATTATTATTATTTTCAGGCACCTTTACTTTTTCAAATATCTCATCAAGAACCGCGTATTCCTTTATTTCTTTTTCTTGTTTCTTTTCCTGCAGCTGATTCTTATACAAGACCTTTTCATTGAATATTACATCTCTGCTCCTAATGATTTTGTGATTTTCATAATCATATAAGCGATAACCAAAATCATTATCACCATATCCAATAAAGGTACATTTCTTTGATTTTGCCTCAAGCTTTGTTCTGTTTTCTTTATTAATATGGACAAAGGCCTCACAACCAAAAGGCTTTAAAAAAGAGTAGTTTACCTTTTTACCTGTCCATGCTTCCTCTCGAATACCACCATCCAAAGAACTTGAAGGCCCTCTGTTTATTAGATAAACAACAGTATCTACAGCATCTGCCCAAAATTGTAAAGGCAATCCCGCATGCAATCTCATGCACCTTGCACGCTCCATGATTGTTCTGTTCATCCTTTCCGACACACCATTTTCTTGTGGTGTTCTTGGAACTGTCTTCTCTCTACGAATTCCATGCTCTGAACAGTACCTATCAAACTCTTTGCTGCAATATTCACCTCCATTGTCTGATCTGAGACACTTCAACTTCTTTCCTGTCTCAATCTCAACCAAAGCTTTCCATTTCTTTAAAGTATCAAATACATCAGATTTATTCTGAATACAATAAATCCATGTTTTTCTAGTTGCATCATCAATAAAAGTAACATAATAACGAGAGCCACCGAGAGATGATACCTGAGCAGGTCCCCATACATCTGTATGCACAAGCTCCAATTTTTCGTTCTTCTTTTCTTTCCCAACTCTGAGAAATCTGACTCTCTTTTGTTTTCCATAAATGCAATTCTCACAGAAATCCAAATCAACATTCTTCAAACCTCGCAACAAATTTCTTGAGTGAAGAATCTTCATTCCCTTCTCACTCATGTGTCCGAGCCTATGATGCCATAATGCTGCATCTGCTCCTTTGGAAGTTAAAGCATTAACAGAGTTAGAAATACCATTGCATAAATACAATGTACCAACCTTTTTGCCTTTTGCTATTACCAGGGCTCCTTTGGTGACCTTCCAAGTTTTATCTGTGAAATTTTTCACACAACCTTCACCGCCTAACTGCCCTGTTGAAATCAGATTTTTCTTCAAATCTGGAACATGCCTTACCTCCTTTAGTAGCCATTGGTTTCCATTCCGTTGTTTTACAAGAACTTTACCCATTCCAACAATTTTACAGGGTTTATCATCACCCAAACGAACTTGTCCAAAATCTCCTTGAACATAGTCATGAAAATATTTCTTATCAAGTGTGGCATGGAATGAAGCCCCTGAATCTACAACCCAAGAATCAGTAATATTTTCGAAAGAAAGAATCAAAGCATCTTGTAACACATCACCTGTCACATTTGCTTCATGATTGTTTTCTTGCTGTGTGTCTCCTTCTTTTCCCTTCCGAGATCTACAGTCTTTCTTTAGGTGTCCTTTCTTTCCGCAATTCCAGCACACTATCCCCGATCTGGACTTGGATCCGCCTTTCCTTGATTTACTGCGATATCCCGAGCTCTTTCCTCTTTCCATTCTTCTTCCCCTAGACTCTGCACTCAAAGCATTACCTGATGTCTCACCAGAGCTTTTCCGTCGCATTTCCTCGCTAAGGATAGCACCAACAACATCATCAAACTTTAAATTACTAGATCCAGAGACAGAGTTACTAATGGCCATTACTAAACCATTCCAACTCTCTGGCAATGAGCACAAGAATAACAGAGCTCTAACTTCATCATCAAAGTTTACCCCTACAGAACTTAGCTGACTGGTAACCGTATTAAATTCATTTAAATGGTCTGCAACAGATCCACCTTCCAACATATTCATATTAAATAGTCGTTTCATAAGAAATACCTTGTTTGAGGCCGAGGGCTTTTCATACAATTTTGCCAACGTCTGCATCAAACCCTCTGTTGTTGTTTCATTCGAAATATTGAAGGCAACTGTATCCATTCCAACTCTCTGGCAATGAGCACAAGAATAACAGAGCTCTAACTTCATCATCAAATTTTACCCCTATAGAACTTAACTGACTGGTAACTGTATTAAATTCATTTAAATGGTCTGCAATAGATCCACCTTCCGACATCTTCATATTAAATAGTCGTTTCATAAGAAATACCTTGTTTGAGGCCGAGGGATTTTCATAAAGTTTCGCCAACGTCTGCATCAAACCCTCTGTTGTTGTTTCCTTCGAAATATTGAAGGCGACTGACGCCGCAAGACACAATCGTACTGTTCCGAGTGCCTTTCTACCGAGAATGTTCCATTCCGCGTCTGTCATGGTCGCCGGCTTCTTTGTTTTTCCGCTCAATGGTAGGTACAGATCTTTCTGATACAGATAATATTCCATCTGCATCTTCCACAGTGCAAAGTTTTGGCCATTAAATTTCTCGACCCTAAACTTACCATCGTCCACCATTTCTCCCACTCGAACCAGGAACCCTTTTTTTCTGCGAGTTTATCAGCCAAATATACCTTCGGCTCTGATACCAGTTGTTAGAAAATTAAATATTATGGAGCAATGCAACACATAAAATATGCAGAAAATACAAGCACACAAAACATATAAAACCAGAGAGACACAAATATACGTGGTTCACCCAGTTTGGGCTACGTCCACCCTAAACAGCCAGTCCTTCTTTTCTATTATCCAGCAAAAATGAAGAGACAAAACCTACAGCAGATCCGCTGTAATATCCTCTGTTCTCTCTCACAGTCTCCCTCTCTATTTCTCGCTCCGAGAATACACCCCTAATACACAGCCGCAATACAATGCCCTCATATATACAAGGGGGTTGCCTTCTAGGGCAAAAAACCCTAATCTAAACATAACTTCTACCGTCAGATCATTTGCCTAATGAACGACCCAGATTGACTAGAAGTTACTATACTTTTACAAGGAAATTTTACATCTGTTTTTATCTTCGGGGGCACTGCCCCCGAGCCCCCACCAGGGGGGGGCTTCGAAAAGCGTTGCCGCCCCCCCCTGGACCCCCCACGGCAGCGATTAATTTCGGGTGGCGTTGCCGCCCCCTTTTAAGGTACAGGGGTCCAATGCTGTGATACAAAGTAAACAAGATAATCAGGCTCCACACCCAACACACATTTGGATTAATAGGCGGGACAAAGGTGCTTGACGCCACTCTGGAGAACATTGACACTGTAGCCTAGGGTGAATCGCACCTGTGTGTCACACCTAAAATACCCAATTGGGAGTTGCAGGCAACAAGCATGGTCAAATACTGTAGCCTAGCCCCAAAAGAAGGTAAGAACGATCCACGTGAGGGTCCTGACTCAGAGTTGAACAGGGTGCGCACGGTTACCGAACCACTCGGGTTGCGAATGGATAGAAATGAGATTGGGGATGCGAATATTATATATTGACCAGCTCCTGCAACAAAGGGGCAGCTGCGCTCACTTCTCGGCCACGTAGGTTATTACATAAAGTTTGTTTAGAAATATGCAGTGATCATAGCACCTCTAAAATATTTGCTCACGAAGGTGGCCCTGTTCTATTGCGATGACACAAGCCGAGCGAACATATATTTGGGCTTGAAGTACTTAGGGCTTCAGCTTGTGTTGGGGTAAGATGCACAGGTGTTTAAGCCAAGCATAGCAGGAACGCTAAGTGCACAGGAGGTGCGAAAACTAGCCATTGGCACAGTAACATCTGGTAAAAAGCAAAATTTACCATAAAATGGAGCGGGTCGTTGGCATTTAATGGGGAAGATTTTGAGAATTTTTTACCGTTTACCTGATGGTAATTTTCGGGTCAAGTTTTCCCTATCGTTGGATGCCCGCAAGTGCTATAAAAAGAGCTAGATAGCTCAAACAAGGGTTTTGTCTCACTTACATAACTTGAACTTATCCTCCTTATCTCGCGCGAGCTTGAGCTGTAATATTTTTCAAGTATGCACTGTCCCTCTCATGTTGGATCAACATCCCCTTGCTGATAGTAGCCACCTAGAGTTGGGATTCATTTTCCGTGCTAGGATGACAACCACTAACCCAGCTGAGCCCTCGGCACCTACTACCCTAGAAGTTGAGGAAGTAATGGAGATCGGGTCTAAGGATGAAGAAGTGCCCTCAAATCCAGTCACAAGGAAGGGAAAAGAGTAGGCACAAGGCTTAGGGAAGCCCCCCAAAGCTGCGAAGTGGGCTTCAGGGAAGCCTAGGACCTCCCCAAGGCATGCCAAGTCCCCACAAGCAACGCTTTAGGCTCAGGCTGCGCAGGAGGAAGCCTTGCCTACCAATCTGATCAACTGGTTAGCTCCCTTCATCTGCTTGCGTAGGCCCTCAATGCGCACACCAAAGAACCTTGATGGCCTGGTTACCTATCTACAGATGCTGCTAACCTTGGGAAAAGTCCCTGTCCTGAGTGACCCCTGTGGGAAGCTCCATGAAGTTAAATTCGACGATCACGACTTGGAAAATTACGAAGCCTTCCCTGAGCTGAACCCCTACACTGTAATTCGACACAATTTACGTGAACGATGGGGTCAGAGTCATTCCTCAGCGCTGGGTAAGCAGATTGGCTATATCCAAGCTCTTGAACCTGCTACGTGTGCCCCACTTTGGCCATTATAATGTCACAGATCGACTGGCCTGACAACTGATCGCCCTAATTCACAATGGATGCCTATGGATTTAGGATAGGGTCCCCATAGATGTTGCATTGGTCCACAGAATCATGGGCCTTCCCCTGAACGAGCCACACCCTCTAGAGCGTGTGGACAAGAAATATGAAGGGGACACCGCTGAATATGTGCGTAAGACCAACCATGTGGAAAGGAATACGCGGGGCTTCATCATAAAATCCATTAGCGACCCAGCTACTCAGGTGGGTACCATATTGCTAGCTTACAAGATAATGTGAAAGTGCTAGGTCACAACCGTCCCTGCCTATGTCATTCGGCTAGCCAGTTAGTGTGTGAAGCGGGTCTACCTCAATTGGGCCCAATACTTATGCGATGAGTTCTTAGCCAACATCCACCAATCGCAAGAGCAGGGAAAAGCCTTCTTCTATGTATGGCTACTATTTCTTATAGACCTCGTTGCCTGGGAATCCCCTGCAGAGTTGGTCCTCCTCGAGCTCACTCCAGATATGTGCGAAGGGGCCCGATATGCCCATTTGTGGGATTCCAAGTACACGCATGGCATAGAAGATAACCAAGTATTTTGGGTCCTCTTCTAGAGTAGCATGGCCACAACCATCAATTCTCGACCTCTGCTGCCCCCCACAGTATATGAAAAATACAAGAGTATCGTAGCATTCCAGGTTACCACGAACAACATTCAGATCTACAGCCACAAGCATAAAACTGGATGTCACTTCCTTATATGGTAGCAGATGAGGAAATTGACAATGTAATTGTGCTATGGCCTCTCGCTTGGAAGATAAGCTTCAAAACCAGTGCCAGGGGCACCAATGGTACTAGCATGACACTGGTACCCCCACCCGTTACCACCAAGGAGACTGGAAGCATACGGAAAGATTCAGGCACAACCATGAAAAAGGACACACAGCCAATGCAGACCACCACGAAGAACACTAAGGTTGAGACCCAGGTTGATTCGTAGCTAGGCAAAGAGGAAGTGAAAATAGGAGGTATGAAGAAAATAGGCAAGCCTGTCAAGGGACCCCGAAAAAAGTGGCGTGCCTGGTGGAAGGAACAAGATTAGACGGTTACGTTGACAGATTGAGATCTAGAACAAATCGCAGATGCCCTCACATTGGCCACAAAAGAAAAATGGGTTACTTTAGAGGAGCACCAGAAGGCTGTGATCAGCACCATCCAGGAAGAGCTTCGAACCTTGCAGCTAAAGACAGACATGATACAGACCAACGTGGTTCAGGGACGAATTCCCTTGGCATCTAGTAGTACAGCGCTAGCCACTGAAGAAAGCCGTCTCTATCCCTTACCTAGCGCCGCCCTTATGATCAGTTCGTCAGACTAGGATATCCAACTCCAAGTAGGTGGAGGGGTGCAGCTGAATCTTGCCAAGTTACCCCATGTAGCATTACAGGGTCTCCACACCGCAGTGTTTCAGGAGATTCACCATCGGGACTAGCAAGTACACCACCAACTTGGTATGGCCGAACAGACCATCATGCAACAGAACGCAGAGTTACTCTTTGCTACGCAGCAAGCAAAGCTCAAAACTCTGATCCACTAGCTCTGCACAGAGGTTACAGAAGAAATCCCGGTGTTACACTAAAAACTGTCACCTTGAAATTATGCTAACTGTATGAGCTCATTAAAACTCATACATGCCTCCTCTGCAAGTCTTACAACCTTTGTTCCTCATTCCAAGCCCTAAAAATGGAGGAAAAACCCTTAAAACTCAAAAAATTCTTGGGTACACAGGTAACATGAAGCCTGCCTGCGTTTTTAGCTAGGGTACGCAGGTAATGTGAAGAGGAACTACGTTCTAGAATGCAATTTTCCAGTGTTATGCCTGCGGACTTCCTGTAAAGTAAAAAAAGCGCGAAATCAAAGTGAAAAAGTTGATTTTTGGTCAATTCTGGAAGCTTTTAGATGAGATTTTTTGGGGGTGAGTACGCTTTAGTAAGGTGCATGTATCCCACACCTTAAGGAACTAATCCCTTGATGTGAGGAGCCTATCCCTTTGAAGGAGGATTCTATCCCTTTAAAGGTGGAATCCTAACCTCCTCATCTGCTCTATAAAAGGAGGCATTGGGTAGCCTCAAAGGGTTAAGATTAAGATGTTAAGAAAACTAATGGAGGATTGAAGAAGTGAAGTTAAGGAGCTGTTGAAGATTGAGATTTCTTTCTGCTGAGCTTTTGAGAGGAAAGATCACATACCTCTTTATGCTCCTGGAGGAAGAGTGAAAGACTTATCAAAGTAGAGGAGACTCCTGCTTCGGACCCCGGGAAGGCCTTTCGAACATCAAGGCTAAGGTTGTAAGGTTCTTCTGTTATTTTAAGATTAATATAATCAAGTTCTGTTTTTCTCAATAAATTATCGTTCGATTGTTTATTTCAATAAGCTGTCATTTGATCGTTTATTTCATAGATTCCTTGATCACTATGATAGGTATGTTTTATAATTATTTGTTATACAGGTGCTATTGATATTTTCTTGTTTGTGATTGCAGGTCAACAAAGGAACTCTTGTTGCGACGGAAGGATTCTTGTTGCGACGGAAGCATTACGACCGCAAATAAGCATTTGGATCTAAGGTAGGATCAACACCTTCATAGCATTTATTTGCAACACAAATATACTTAGAGAAAGACAAACTTAGTCGTTCGTTTGTTGCTAGATTGTCTTCTGACACTAGGGAGATCGGTCTTGTCCGCAAGAATGATTTATCCGTCCAACAAATTGGCGACTCCACTGGGGAACAAACTTGTTGTTTTTGGTTGTCTTTTATTTTGATTTAAGGAAAATTTTTTCCTGGTTTTTGATTGATGGATATTTTCCTGGGTAGCTTAGTTTTTCTCTGTTTTTGAAAGTTTTGAAGTCTTTTATGTTTTTCTTGAAATTTTCTGGAGACCGCACTTTGTCTTCACACACAGTGCGGGCATTTTCGCACTTTCCTTAAGTAAACAGTGCGGGACCGCACCTGTTACTTTTGGGGCTTGCGGACCTTGTTTAATTTTTTGAAAAAAATTAGATTTATTCTTTTAGTTTAGTTTAGATTTAATTTAGGATTCTTAGCATCTACCCAGATCTGTATTTCTCTGTCAAAAATCTCTTGTTTCTGAATTTCTTTCGGCAATTCTTCATCTCATCAATCTCCTTTAATTGGGTGTTTTGAGTCTCTTTTTTGAGAAATTCTTAATTTGATTTCCTTTGGTAATTACTTGGAGCTTTGTCTCAGTCTTTTCACAATTTTCCATCTTTTTGCTTTTGTTTTTGCAAAAAAATTCCCCCCTCATTCGCCGGGGGGGGGGGGTGGGCGCTAAATTGTGTATGAGTGTTAATCGCCTTTAAGTGTTTTTCGATCTTTGGAACTCTCACCCGATTTTCTTGACTTGCACTTGATTGGTTCTTAGATCACATTAGAATCATCTTGTGTTTGAGAATTCTCTTGCATAGATCAAATTTGCATAATTAGAATTCTCATTTTCAGAATATGAATGAAAAATGTGCATAGATTACATTTGCATACTTTTCAAGTGAATTGTGCATAGATTACAATTGCATAGTTTACATTCTGAAAAATCAATCATAGATTTAGATCAGTTTTATTTGATTTGAATTTAGATGTTTTTATGCTTGTTTTAAAAAAAAACACAAAAATAAAAATTGTTTTGGGATTGATTTGCATTAGTTTTTCGATGAAATTAGTGCATTAGAGAATTTGTCATATTTTCTCTTAGTAATCAATCTTTTCATTGTTGGAAGTATATGGAAACTCTCTCCTTACTTTAGTTAGGATTCATCGAATTGAAAAGATTACATTATCATATTCGATTGCATTCAGTTTTGGTTCGGGTCATAACACCATTGGTTTCATATCCATTAACCCTTTTGAGTAATAACAGCCTAAATAACACAACGCTTAATTAAAATTCATCTAGTAATTTTTACATTTTTAGGGCTCTTTCCACCAATCTAGCTCAGGATTAGTGCTTTGGAATAGGTTGTAGTTAACTTTCCAAAGCAAATAAAACAAACAAGTAGATAAATCTTGCGGTAGGAAAAATTCCAATTGTTGCATGTATGCTCTGGGAAGCTCCTCCTAAAGGAGTCAAGCACGAGATCATATCTGAACCAGTGAGGTAATCAATCCTTCCTCATTGGGAATGATAGAAGATATACACGTATTAAAAACGGTAAACCTAGGATTGACCATTGTCGAGGAGCCTGGGATCACTTGTTGGTAAACCTTGGATTATGTCAAGGAGCCTTCAAGGGGATTGAGCTTTGTTACTCTGCCCTTGCGTGTGTATCGGATCATAGACTGTTCCCCCAGGTATATTTTTTTCTGTTGGTAACCTTAGTGGCCATAATCTATAGGATTATTTCCTAAGGTGACGGTGGAGGGAAGATCCCACTGTACCTGGAGCAGACGTCGACTAGACTCACTTGGACTCTCCGGAGGGTTATCTTCACTCGAGATGGCATAGTGGAGAAACTTGCACCGGTTTGTTTCATTAAGCAGGTTGTCGGGGTAGCTGTTCCAACCGCCATTTCTGCATTAAAATTCTACGATGTTGGATTTCATCACCAACTAGTGTTTTTAGTGCGGGAATCTACTGTTTGTGTGTGGTTTGACTCCTAGATTTGATAGCGCATGTTAATTTTTTTGATTTTACTTTTAGAGACCATAGGTGTGAATTGTGAATTTTAATTGTTAGGTGTGAATTGTGAATTGTTAATTTTAGTTTTAAATTGTTAATAAAATTCACTGAAGTTGAATATAATGGCAACTGTTCCGGAATTTACCAACCAAGGAACCCCTCTTAACGAGAATCCTAGTACTTTTTCTTGCTTTGGAAATGTTGGTCCTCCTTATATGGCTACATTGTCATTACCTGGATTTACAATAGGTTTACCGATATGGTTATTTTCAACTTCGTTGGCCCCGAATACTCCAATTGTTCCACCTCAACCGGATGCTTCACCTCAACAGAGTTCACCATCTCAACATCACCAACCTTCTGTTGACCCTTTACCTTCTTCGCCTAATATTTCTTCCTCCATTTCTTCCTCTTCGCTTGGCAAAAGCCTTGACGCTAGTAACCAGGTGGCTAAGAAGAAGAAGAAAGGGAAGAAGAAGAAGAAGAAGAAGCAAGATAAGAAAGAATTCAACCAACCAACCATGGCTATAAGTGTTAGTTGTGTTGAGGAAACCTCCAACATGCATCGTAAACCCAAATACCCTTGCAGGCTTTGTAAGGGTGACCACTTCCTTATCAATTGTCCTAGTATTCTAAAGGTCTTGGAAGTATGGTCAAAAAAATCTCATCAACTTTCCGTTGATCCATCAACCAGTGATAGTCAGGTTCCTGGGAAAAAGGGTAAAGTTAGGTTTCCTTGTAAGTTATGCAAATGGAGTCATCAAACTCACATTTTCCCTCACATGGATGAAGCCTCAAAATTATTGGAAAACCTTACTGTTCCACAGCAAGAATTTCCAACTGGTTACCGTAAACTTTCTCCCAACCTACCATCAACTGACAGAGTGATTGATCTAATTTCAAGTACAGTTGATCCCACTCTTCCATTGGAGAGTGAAACTCATATCACTCAGGTTGATGATCCATTAGTTGATCAAGTGGTTGATTCGATTTCACATTCGGTCGATCCCATTCTCCCTGTAGAGAGTGAACTTCATACCGCTCAGGTTCTTCTTGTTACATCAGATTCTTCTACGCCGGGGGGCATTTCACCTGTTTCTACAGAACCCCCTCCAAGTACCGAGGTCTTTTCCTTTGATTGGAATAGACTGACAGAACCTCGTCTTCCTTCCTCCATCCCTTTCCAAATCATTGTGAAGTTTGGTGGTAGGGACATACACCGCACACAGGTAGATGAAGGTGCTTCTGTTAGTATTTTATCCTCAACTGCTTGGAAAGCTTTGGGTTCCCCTCAGCTTGTGCATATTATGTAGAATATGAAAGCTCTTAACAGAACCATTAGTGAACCTTTAGGGATCCTTCCTAAGTTTTCTATTACTTTGAAAGGTAAAACTGTCTGTATTGATCTTATGGTAGTTCGAGGTCCCTTGGATTTCAGTTTACTCCTTGGGCGAGACTATGTTTATGCAATGAAAGCTGTTGTATCGACACTCTTTCGCGTGATGTCTTTCCCTCACAATGGGAATATTGTGACTGTAGACCAGCTTTCATTCCCTAGTCTTGATTCGACTACCAATAATCCGACATCCCTGAAATTTCCTTCTATGAAAGTGGTATCTACCCCGCCACGGGTTAATTATGTGGCAACTAGTCCCATGTTTTCAGTTACCGATGCAAGCCAGCCTCTCACTGTTTGCTCGTCTTCCTTTGACTTAGATCCGGTAATTGACATGGAAAATTCTATGGGATTATTTGAACATGATGTTCTTATCCCTTTTGAGTCCCTTGACATATGTTCCTTCCGGAGAACTATTCTTCCATATGATGAAGACCTCTTGGAAGCCATGATCAAGGTGTGTCCATTGACATGTGTTTCTTCCAGTTGGAAGCCATGATCAAGTTGCGAGGAGAGTTCCTTATACTGAGTCAACCTCATTAAAAAATGAATCAGTGAGTCCGAGGAGAGTTCCTTTTACTGTGTCAACCTCGTTAAAAAATGAATCAGTTGGTCCGAGGATGGTTCTTTTCTTGTGTCAACCTCGTTAAAAAATGAATCAGTTAATTGAGAGAAAAGTTCCTTTTCTTGTGTCAAGCTCGTTAAAAAAATTAAACAAGCTTCTATGAGGACAGTTCTTTTCCTGTGTCAACCTCATTAAAAAATGAATCAGTAGGTAGATTGTAGAGAGTAGATTGATAGATTATAAATAAGTAGTCTGAGGATAGTTCCTGTTACTGAGTCAACCTCGTTAAAAAATGAATCAGGTGTGAGGAAAGTTCTTTTCCTGTGTCAACCTCGTTAAAAAATGAATCAGTTGGTATGAGGATTGTTCCTGTTACTGAGTCAACCTCGTTAAAAAATGAATCCGGTATGAGGACAGTTCTTTTCCTGTGTCAACCTCATTAAAAAATGAATCAGTAGGTTATATAGGTAGATTGTAGAAAGTAGATACGAGGATAGTTTTTTTTACTGTGTCAACCTCGTTAAAAAATGAAACATGTAGGTGAGGATAGTTCCTGTTACTGTGTCAACCTCGTTAAAAAATGAAACACGTTGCCATGAGCATAGTTCTTTTCCTGTGTCAAGCTCGTTAAAAAATGAAACAAGTACTCCCCTAATTGAGTCGAGTCTTTGACTAGATCTCGTAAATGTTAAGTCATATCTTTAGGTTAATTATTTCAGTTTTTTGTATAGCTTTTAGGTCGGGTCTTTCATATGATCTCGTAAATGAACCTTCATTCCATCCAGCTATTAATTACCATCTGTGTACTTAGTTGAATGAAATGAAGCTGGGGGGGCATGCACTCTAGCAGTTACTCTTAAGGGGCATCAAGCACAATTTTCTCTTTGTTTCAAGCTTGTGTAAAAATGAAACCACTCTGAAGCATAGTTTTTCTCTGTTTCAAGATTTTGTAAAAATGAAACCTATCTTGAGTCAATTTCGGTTATTTTCGAGACTCGTTAAACTCATGAAAATCCCGAGATTATTTTGCTATCTTTCATTCTCGTAAAATACATGAAAATGTCGAGTTATTTCTGTCTTTTCCTGCTTGTTAATTAAATTGAAAGTCGGCCACATGAGTACATTTTTCTCCATTTTTCGAACTCGTTAAAATTTACGAAAAAGAGAAATCATGAGTACATTTTTATCCCTTTTTCGAACTTGTTAAAATTTACGAAAAAGAGAAATAATGAGTACATTTTTATCCCTTTTTCGAACTCATTAAAATTTACAGAAAAAGCGAAACTGCTGAGTATACTTTTATCACTTTTTCAGACTCTTAAAAATTACGAAAAAGCGAAACCTTGGAGTCCTCTTTTAAGCCCTTTTCAGACTCTCTAAACATGAAAAGATTGCCGAGTACTTGATTGTTCAAACTCGTTAAAGTAAATGAATAATCGTCCCTTCAGTATAAGTTTACCCCTTTTACGGACTGAAATGGAATATTTACGAAAAAGGTATACGTTGACTAATTACGGTCAATGGAGTTCTCTCCAGCATTATTTTATCCTTTTTCGAGCTTGAGAGACTAAATTTACGAAAAAGTACACCCATGGAGTTTTCTTAAGTTTTTTCTTCTGACTCCCTAAAATTGAAAAACACTGAGTTTCTCCTATACTGGACTCGTTAAAATTTAACAGTAAAGGAACTGTTTAATTTTCAACAGGAACGAACCACTTCTTCTTAGGGTTCGAATCTTAAACTAAGTTGGACTCATCCGAAGGATGAGCTTATAAACAAGAAAATGTTATCCTCCTCAAGATTTTCAAAAATAAAGAGGTACTTGCCAGAAATGGTGGGGGAAAAGAGAGAAAAACAAACCTGTTTGTTGTATTTTGATTATTCGGAAAAGCGTTAACCACTCTTGAACACGACACTTTTTGTTCACCTGGGATGGGAAATCCTTTGCCTAACAGTTAATCAAACCATATTGAAAGTCTTCAGCCGGTTTCTGGGTATTAGCTTTGGGTCAATTGTACCAAGCCATCTGTAGTGTCGTTATGTGTTCAAGAGGACAGTTCAAATAAACCATTCATCTGCAAAATATCTGTCATCCATTTTGACCATCCCTGAGTTAGTCCTTGCCAATATATTTTCAAAATTTGATCTATGATTTTGTGTTGTGGGCTTGCCTACAGCAGATCACTTTCTATCAACAACAACTCATTATCTAGGAAGTTGATCCAGAAATCATCAGTACCTTGAAATCTGCATGCCTTAATGGCAGGTTTCTCGACTTCGACGACAGGTTGCATCATTGACCTTCGATCGAATGATTCCGTGAGATGTTCGACTTCAGTTCATTTATTCACATTTCATGGATTGTAATGGGTACTTTGATAACAATTGACATTACTGGTGGTTACTCTCACACTTGTTAACAGTTTACATCATTGACTGGTAATCGAGTGGTTTCTACCATGTTCGACTTCAACACATTTATTCACATGGATAGAATCGTACTAGTTCAAGAAGCAGAAATCAAGACCCTGGATCTAGTTTCCACCATCCAGGTTTTGAGGAGTTTTATTATTAGACAATATACTATTCATTACATATGGCTGCGTCCATGCTGTGTCTACACTATTGATGTAATATTAAAATCATTCCTGTATCAGAACAATTTGAGTTAGTTTCTAGTTAGTTTTGATCTGAGTATGGGAATGCCTACCTCAGCAATGATATGATTACATATATATATTTTTCATTGAATGTTTTTATAGGTTCCGACTGGGGTGTCCACAGGATGATCCTTGAAATGATAAAGTACTTCACTCTTCATATATGACAGACTTCAGCTTCATCTATTTCAGACTTCGCACTTTAGGGGGAAATCTGTTACACTAAAAACTGTCACCTTGACATTCTGCTAACTGTATGAACTCATTAACACTCATACATGCCTCCTCTGCAAGTCTTACAACCTTTGTTCCTCATTCCAAGCCCTAAAAATGGAGGAAAAACCCTTAAAACTCAAAAAAGCCTTGGGTACGTAGGTAACATGAAGCCTGCCTGCGTTTTTAGCTAGGGTACGCAGGTAATGTAAAGAGGAACTGCGTTCTAGAATGCAATTTTCCAGTGTTATGCCTGCGGACTTCTTGTAAAGTAAAAAAAGCGCGAAATCAAAGTGAAAAAGTTGATTTTTGGTCAACTCTGGAAGGTTCTAGATGAGATTTTTTGGGGATGAGTACGCTTTAGTAAGGTGCATGTATCCCACACCTTAAGGAACTAATCCCTTGATGTGAGGAGCCTATCCCTTTGAAGGAGGATTCTATCCCTTTAAAGGTGGAATCCTAACCTCCTCATTTTCTCTATAAAAGGAGGCATTGGGTAGCCTCAAAGGGTTAAGATTAAGATGTTAAGAAAACTAATGGAGGATTGAAGAAGTGAAGTTAAGAAGCTGTTAGAGATTGAGATTTCTTTCTACTAAGCTTTTGAGAGGAAAGATCACATACATCTTTATGCTCCTGGAGGAAGAGTGAAAGACTTATCAAAGTAGAGGAGACTCCTGCTTCGGACCCCGGGAAGGCCTTTCGAACATCAAGGCTAAGGTTGTAAGGTTATTCTGTTATTTTAAGATTAATAAAATCAAGTTCTGTTTTTCTCAATAAATTATCGTTCGATTGTTTATTTCAATAAGTTGTCGTTTGATCGTTTATTTCATAGATTTCTTGATCAATATGATAGGTATGTTTATAATTATTTGTTATACAGGTGCTATTGATATTTTCTTGTTTGTGATTGCAGGTCAACAAAGGAACTCTTGTTGCGACGGAAGGATTCTTGTTGCGACGGAAGCATTACGACTGCAAATAAGCATTTGGATCTAAGGTAGGATCAACACCTTCATAGCATTTATTTGTAACACAAATATACTTAGAGAAAGACAAACTTAGTTGTTTGTTTGTTGCTAGATTGTCTTCTGACACTAGGGAGATCGGTCTTGTCCGCAAGAACGATTTATTCGTCCAACACCCGGCCGCAGCCACCTCCTGGGCTAAAGTGGAAGGATTAGTTGTAGCATTGAAGGCTTCCAGGACGGAAATGTAGGTCACTAAGACACTGTTGGAGTAGAAAATATCTGACTTACAGGCCAAACTACAACCCAAAACACCCTCGGAGGTATGAGCCTAGCGTGCTGCGCTAGTGACCGAGGCTACCAACACCATTACATGATAGATTACTCAGGGTGCCCAGTTACTCAAGGACGCCATGCAACTTTGGACCAAGGTCCACCGCGATCCAGTCCTCCAAAAAATCAATCAGGACTTGCGACAGAAGGAGGAAGCTTTCGAGCATATCGAGGCTACATTACCTAACTTGGTCCCTGCACAACGTTTGGCATGATTGTGGACCATAAACACCCTCCAAGATGAGATCAAGGGACTCCGCCATAATAAGCATGTTATTAGATAATTTTTGAAGCCTTGGGCTACTGCAGCCCTCCAGCTTTCACAGGATGTTGATGGTGCTGTAAAGCGACTAAACCAAACATTAGAGAGTGTCACGGCTGCGAGAGAGGGGACGACATCGTAGAAGCTTGTAGATATTGCACAAAGTGCTGCTGCTCAGAGTCAAGAAGTGTTGCCCCTGTTGGTCGCAGCTGTTAATGCACTGCGCGAGCAGGTGGAGACCCCACCTCCATAGTGACTCGGGATGAGTCACAAGATTGTGTTGGGGGACTGTTGGAACAGGGTCTCCTACAAAAGCTGCGAATTTGGTCCATTTTTGTATATTTTTTATTATATTTAGTTTAATGCAGGGGTTTTGGGGTGGGTCAAAGCCCCTAATGCATTGTAAGTGGGTCAAGGGTAGACCAAGGGTCCGCAAACCATGGGTTGCGGACCATTGGATGCGTAGGATAAAGTAGTATAAGTAGTTGAACATTTTTTAGTTGTAAGAAAAAATTATACTAAGATTGGTGTGAAATGCGAATTAGTAGATCTGTTTTGGGTTTTTGGGGAAAGGACTCCTGCTGGCTGTGTGCGTAGAGATCCTCAGTCCTGCTGTGTGTGGACCCTGCTGTTGTGTGCGCAGGTTGGGTTTTGGGTATTGTAAAAGGATCTGAAGGATTAATGAATGCGGAAGGCTGTTGAATATCTGAATCTATTGGACTTATGAATTTTTGATATTTGATGATGTATGCTCTGTGTCACTGATTTAAGCTACAAAATTACTTATGTTACTTGTTTATACTATGATCTGGATCTGTTATGTTATGCATAAGACTATATTCTGCCAATAACTGTGTTAAGTACTTATGCTACGTTGACAATTGATCTGAATATGTTTATTAGACTTTATGCAAGAATAGTTGTGATAGTTGCTTTATTTTCCTATATCTATTATTTATTGTGATTATATATGGTATTGTGCACGTGGATGTGAAGGGACTGATAGATATGGGTTCTGTAATATGCTATTTGATATTTGTGAAATCGAACGCAGCTCTGCCTAACTTACCCGACCTCTCCCAGGGTGTGGAAACCTGGTTCTAGCACCCTCCCATACTACTTCAAGTGAGACTTTAGCTTGCGCAACTAGGTCACTGCCGAAAGGGCCAGTAGTATAGGGGTTTGTTGGCAAATCTTCACCTCCAAACCTGGGTCAGGACCCCTCGAGCCTGTTAGGAATATGTAATTTTAGCAGATTGGTGAGACTAAAACTGCAGAAGCAACATCGTTTCAACCAACTTTGGGATTCTAGGATCTAGCCCTCCTGAATCCGGAGAGGGATCTCTTCAATAAGTGCAAAGATGGATTTGTATTTGAAGTTTGGGGTTATGATATTAGGCTAGTTATGAAGGCCAAGGGTTTTGTTTGTTTTTTGGATGGTTGAGCATGAATACTATTTGAGGTGGAAAGTCCTAAGTGCAAAAAAGTTTCAAAGGTGAGAAGTTGCAAGTGAATAGAACATCTTTGGCTAAAGAGATAGATATAATGCTGGTTTTTAGTCCATTGGGCTATGGAGTCATAACAAGGCTTTAATTGAACAACAACATCAAGAGTGATCCAAGGGGAAAGTCATCTACATCACAATATTATTGAGATTATAATGATGGAATGGAAACAATAAAGTGTTGGAGATGGTGGAAACTGATAATAATTTCACAAAGGATTTATAGTCAGTCCAAACAAGAAAAGCCTCTTAAGTAACTGTTTAAAACCAACCAAGTGCAAGGCTAACCATTGAATTCTTGGGAAGGTTTGTATTAAAGAAGCTTAATTGACAAACAATCCAGTAATCCACATAATTACCTTCAGAAAGTATGAAAACATATAAGAGAAGACAAAGTGTAAAATTAAGATCAGATAAAGTACTTTTAAACCTAGTCTGCTTTCAGTCAACACCAAGGGAAACTTTCAGAATCTGCTTTTGGAGAAAAACTAGGACCAGGGCACACCATATCTTCCATAGTCATATTTAATAAGAAAAATAAGGAAAATAACTTTCAAGAACAATGTTTAAAGCAAACAGTAGGATGAGGGTACTCCAAAATTCCTAACTGTTTAGACTGTATTAAATCATTCTTAAACAAACAAATTGGAGGAAAACATTGAGATAAAGCTTTTCAGTTAGAGAAGGTTACTGATATACAGTAGGTCCTAACTCTATAAATGTTGTTCTTTATCAGAGAATAGTGAACAATATGACATACATAGAAGGAAAACAATAACAAAGAAAGAGGCATTTCACCAGTGATATAGACCAGAATCCCAAGAAACAACTTGTTATTGATGTCAAACCAGTTACAGTACTCAGGTCCAATGTTTCAGTTCAACAATCATCTTCACTATTCAACCTAACTAATCTATCATAAGCAGAGCTCCAAGGGCCAGTGAACACTATTTACAATCAGAAGTTTAAACTCAAATATATTTCAAAGTTCTACAACCAACCCCTCTCTAATATTCTGCAGTAGTATATATAGAAATATGAGGAGGTGAGATCTGATAAAAGATCTCAATTACAATTAATACAGACTTAATGGCTTCTTGGCCTTTGAGGGGCTAAATGAAGAAACTTACATACATATCCTCTGTATTAAATGATTTACATAAATATTTAAGCTCGGTGGGAGCTTTTGTTGACCTTTGAGGATCTGTGTGGCGTCGGGGTTACTCTGCAGATATCCTTTGCATTAAGTTTCCTTGCAGAAGTAACTTCTTTGGTTGCGTTTTGAGATGAATATCTGATCCTGATCAATAAATTCGGCCTCTGATTGAATACTTTGAGGCACAGGTGGCATTTCGGTCAGTGGGAGGAATCAATTTGCCTCAGATGTGGCAGTGGAGGCGTTCTAGTTGATAAAACCCTTAAGATCTTCTTTAACCTGTGTTTTAAATCAGGGATTAGGATTTTGAAAAAAATTCTTAGTCGTGATCCCCGTAAAATCTGTCTTTTAATCCTCTGTTCTGATAAATTTGGTCTTCTTCACTGATACTCTTTCACTGTGCTTGATTTATGTTTTTCTGCTAGTGTACAGGGTTGCGCAGGGGTCGAATGGCATCAATGCCTCGCGAATCATTGATAAAATGTGAAGTTTAAACCCCGCGATGATTTTATTTAGTAAATCGAAGGCAAGAGGATCGTCACCCTCTGCTTTCGTATTTTCTTCAAAAATGGTGAGAAAACAATTTAAACCCTGCAAAATACAAACAAATATTAAAAAATCTTGCATATATAGGTTAATTTGCTGTGGAGGACACGTGGAGGAAGCGTGGCCGTTGGATGGTATCATCCAATGGTCGAGATTGATCAGAGGAATCAAAGGGAAGGCGGAAGAAACGTTTAAATCAGAGCTGTCGATCGCGCAGAGATCGACGGTCGGGAGTGGAGGTGAAAAGTCAAAATAGGGAATCGTTTGACTGGGTGATGAATCAAGGCGATGGCATATGGATCATCGATCTGCAGATCAGATCGACAATGAAGATTTATTGAATGTCGCACTGTAGCCCGGTTAACTGTCGGGCAACTTTGGTGAGCGATAGTCGTCAGATGGGCGGCCTCAGATCGGACGGTGCACAACAATATCGCGTGGGGTCCACGTCTGAACGTTAACGCGGGATGGACAGTGGTTTTATGAATAGTTCCCAGGCCACGCGTCAACCGATGAGTGGAATCGCTGGCGATTGGGAAAAAAATGTTGTTGCCCAAAGGCGGTGCCATGAATACCACGCGATTTTTGGACAGGGTTAGTGGATGGCGGGGACCACCGGGGAGACGGACTCCACACCGTCCGATATTCAGATCAGATTGACGGTGCGGAACGATTTAAAATTGGACCGACGGAAAAAATCATAAAATAATATAAAATCGCAAAATTAACATAACCAAAGGTTTATATTATTTTACGATGTGGCTTGGCACCCGACTGCGGGGCCTTTGGGCGCATGGAAAATAATGTGACTGGGGGTTAATGGGAAAAATGGCTAGGACCCATATATGCCCAAAATGTAGGTTTTTATGGTTTTTCAATGATTTTCAAAGGGTTAGAGGGGTTCCGATAAGGCAAAAAAGGAGTTTTCAACCTTGTTAAGGGGTTTTGATGAATGGGAAAGGGAAAAATCATGAAAATGAGGGATTTTTCATGGGAGATGAAAGGGTTAAAATGAGGTTAGTTTTGGAATAAGGGAAGGGGGAAAAAGGTGCTTGCAACAGTATTCTGGCTTGGAAATCAGTAGGATTTCTGAGTTCTGAAGGGAAACAGTGGTGAAGATTTGAGGACAGAAGCAGGAGGCCTTCAAGAGTCTTCAAGAGCCAACAATTTTTAGCAATGAAATTTGTTCCTTGAAGGCTAAAAAAAAGTCTTTAGCCAGAATTTGGTATAACAAATTTTATAGCTGGCTAACAGTGGCTCCACTTTGGGATGGTGCCTTCTTGAAGGCATCAAGAACTTCAGACCTGCTTTCTCTGGGAGGCTGACCTGTGCCTAATCCATTAGGATGCCTTTCTTTCTATGGATGATGTGTTTTGAAAACATATTAGCATCCATAAAAACAATGGATCTTCATCAATACAAACTTCTACCTACCCAATCCTACTGATCTAACATTTTTTCTTCATTAGAGTGCACTTGGATTGGAAAAATCTTTTTACAACATTTTATTCTTTTGAAAGCATAAAACTAATCTAATTCTACTCCTTATTTCTTCCTGAACTCAGATTAAACAGTTGAGTTCAGATGCTTCTCTACCTAATCTACTGTCTGTTGGGATTAAACTGTCCAACAGATTTTTATTCTCTAAATTCTAAAACATAAATTTAAAAACAGCCAAGTCAAGATTAAACTGTTTGAATTGCTGTGATCTATGGCATAAAAACAAGCTGCACATAGACATTTATTTTTCAGAAAATTAAATCAAAATGGAAGGCTTATGATCTAAAAGTTTCTCATCATGGCCTTCTCTTTTTACAACTCTGTTTTGAATTTGTTTGAGCTGTTTTTTCTTTATCAACTGGTTCGGGTTTTGAGTTGATTGGAACCAGATTTTTACATCTCTTGACTCAGGATTTGAAGCAGATTGAGTCATTTTCTTTTTAAACCTTAGGTTCAGATTTTGATCATGTTTGAACCTTTAATTTCTATCCTAAACTATCTACTGATAAACCAAGATTAAACAATTTGGCAAATCGATTTCACTATACTATCATCAGAAAATTTTAAAGCTAATTAGTCAAGATTAGACAATTTGACTAACTAGAAGTGTTTTATTCAGGAGTGGCATTTAAGCTTGCACACTTTCAGAATTTGTTTCTCTTTTTTGGTATGGTGCTATACCTTTCTTGTTTTCATAATCTGCCCTCTTTTATTTCTTTTCATTGTTTTTGTATTTTTGATTTTTACAACTTTGAATGCAATGGTGGATGAAATATTTATAGTGGAAAAAAGATAAAAAGGCTTTTTTGAACATAACATCGATCAAGAGAAGTAATGCTTAAGCATCCTGCGATTGACAGGACCCCCAAACAATTCTGCTCCATTCAACTCCTGCAAGAAAAATGCATTGTTAACAGTAGCTGAATGAATAGAGTAAGGGCCAAGCCATAAGTTGTCAAATTTTCCATGCTTGCCCTTCTCTTGCCTCCTTGAGTCCCATTTTAAAACTTTGTCCCCAATTTTGAAATTGCTGGTCTTTGTTCTTCTGTCAAAAAGCTTTTTGATGCTGATCTGTTTCTGCAATGCTTTATTGTAAACTTCCTCTCTGGTTTGATGAAGATGAATGGTTTGATTTATTCTTCCGATCATATCATTTTCTTCAGTTTGCAACTCTTGAATGAACTTCATCACTGGTACACCAAGGCTGTTTGGAAAAATTGCATCAGTAACATACACCAACTGAAAAGGTGACGTGCCAATGGATTTCTTCAAAGTCAATCTGTCAACCCACAGTGCATGAACTAGATTTGTGTGCCAAGACTTTTTGTTGTCTTTCAACAGTTTCTTGATTATGTTCAGTAAACTTTTGTTTGAGGATTCTGCAAGTCCATTACCTTGAGGGTAATAGGTCATGGAATGCCCCAATGTTATCTGATATCTGTGACAGAAATCAACCATCTTGTTTGATCCAAATGCTGCTGCATTATCAGTTATAATCTTGGTAGGACAACCAAACCTGGAGAGAATGTTAGTCTCCATAAATTTTATGATAACTGAATCATTGGCCTGTCTACAAGGTATGGCTTCTATCCACTTAGTGAAATAGTCTGTGGCAGTGAGAATCCATCTATGTTGGGCAGAAGATGGGGGATGGATTTCTCCTATGAAGTCAAGTCCCCACTGTTGAAATGGGGCTTCAACAGTGATTTTATGCAGAGGCAGGGGTAGCAGTTTTCTTTTGCCTTCAAAAAGTTAACATTTATGACAGGCTAGGATCATCTTGTGCACATCATGAAAAAGAGTAGGCCAATAGAAACCAGCCCTCAAGATTTTGTTGGCTGTTGTCTTCCAGTACAAATGAACTCCACACTCTCCTTCATGGAATTGGTATTTAACCTTCTCTGCATCAAACTCAGGCAAAAATTTAAGCAATACACCACTTGCATTTTTCCAGTAAAGACATCTATCAATAATGCAATAGTTTACAGCTTTCAATTTGAGGAATCTTGCCTTTGTTTTTGTCAAAGCAGGAGGTGTATTCAATTTAAGCAAAACATAAATAATATCAGCATACCAAGGAGAATTCATAAAATGATCCTCAACTATAGGAGTTGAGAATTCTTCTTGGTCATCCAAAGCGTTAATCATATTAATATCAAGAACTTCAAAATTTGATTCAACCATTGATATAGTTAGACCTTGGCCTTTGATGAGTTTAGTGGGTTTTATCTCTAAATCATATTCAAGGATAATAGCAATCCACTTATCTCTCTTACCATCTGGGTCCTGTGTTAGAATGTCTTTAAAAAATGAGTTTGGGACAAAGGCAATGATGTGTGAGTGAAGGATGTACACTCTGAAGTCTTTCAAAGCTTTAACCAAAGCAAAATCTTACTTTTCCATAATTTTATACTTCAAAGGGGCATCCCTCAAAGCCTTGCTAAAGAATGCAATAGGCTGCTCTTGTCCTTGCGGATTTTTCTGTAAAAGGACAACAACTATGGTATGTTCTGATGCAAATGAAAAAATGTAAAAATACTTTGAAAAATCAGGACTTATAAGAACCGGTGTTTTGGTTAACGCTTGTTTCACCAGTTCAAAGGACTCATTTGCTTCCAAGGTCCATTTTACCCCTTTCTCCTTCTTTAACATGTTTGTGATATTCCTAAGGAGCTCAACCAAGTTGGGGATGAACCTTCTCAAAAATTTAATCTTTCCAATGAAAGATTGCAACTCTTTGATGTTTCGAGGATGAGAGATTTGCAATATGGCCTCAATCCTCTTTGGATCTATATTTATACCCTCAGAAATAATGTGCCCAAGAAGTTTTCCTTCTTGGAGACTGAATAGAGTCTTCTTAGGGTTTAAAGATATCCCAAACTTTCTACACTTCTCAAAAACCTTTCTTAAATGTTCTAAGTGCTCTTCATCTGTTTTTGAAAACACAGTAACATCATCAAGATAGATAATGATGAAGAAGCCCAGTTCCTCCGAGAAATCTATGTCCATGGCTCTTTGAAAATTTGCTCCAGCATTCATTAGACCAAAGGGAATTTTCAAATACATGAAAGTGCCCCATGGTGTAGTAAATGTTGTCTTTAATTGATCAGCAGGGTGAACTAAGATCTGATTGTACCCTGAATAGCCATCCAGCAAAGAAATTCTTCTAGACCCTACCACCCTTTGTAAAATGTGATCCATCTTTGGTAAAGGGTATTTGTCTTTTAATGAAGCTTTGTTCAAGTCTCTAAAGTCTATACAAAGCCTGATCTCTCCATTTTTCTTCCTAACAGACACCAGATTAGACACCCACTCAGAGTATCTAATAGGGACAATAATACCAACATCATACATTTTCATGATCTCCTTCTGAACCAAAGGTAGCTGAACAGGGTTTATTCTGCGCAGTTTCTGTTTGAATGGTTTTTGGTTTTCTTTGAGGGGAATTTTGTGCTGTATTATTTCAGTGTCATATGATTTAAGATCTTCGTAACTCCATGCAAAAACATCAGAAAACTCTTTAAACAACTCTATGTATTTGAGTTTAATGTGAGCTGGTAAAGTTTTAGACAGTTTAATCATCATAGGTTTAAGTTTACTGCCTATATTGCAGCCTTCCACTTCAGTCTCTACAGATTCCAGTCTTGGTTTATTTGCCACATCGTTAAAATCAAACAACTCTTCTAAAGGTGCCAGACCTCTTGGAAAACTTTCATCTTTAGAATGCAGAGTTTCTAACTCCTCTGTTTCTAACTCAGTAGTCTTCTCTGCTTTGTTTTTAAGTTTTCCAGATAACAGGTTTATATTAGCAATTTCAGGAGATGGTTCTTCTTCATCAAGAGAATTTTCTTCCCTGCAGTCTGTTTCATAGTTTGAGTCCGAACTGTTTAGTTCGAATTCATTTCTGAATTGCATGAAGTCTTCTATTTGTTTGTCATTGTCAAACACCTGCCAATATTTCTCATTATCAGGCACAGTTGGTCTAAATTTTATCTGAGTTGTGCAGTCTTTGGTGTTATATGGCTTTAAGCATGTTCTAGCTGCAAAGGCTAAATTGTGGGCCGCAATATTTCTTTTTCTTGGGACAAAAGACAGTTTGGATTCTTCGAATGTTTTCAAAAGGTCCATGACATCATTTCGGTAGGCTCTAAGTCTGGGATGATTTGCGTTATACTCCCCATTGACTTGCCTAATGACTAACTCTGAATCCCCATACACATTAATTCTTCTGGCTCCTAACTTTTTCAATAAATGTAAGCCTAAGAGAAGGGATTCATATTCTGCTATGTTATTGGAACACTGAAAATTCAATCTACAGGAAATGCTTTCTGTGTGGTTATTTTCAGTGTTGGAAATCCAGACACCTGCACCAACGTTAGTTCTAGTGTAGGATCCATCAAAATACATACTCCACATAGGACTAGTTTCAATTTCATCTGTTTGATGAACGTCCTCTTCAACTACTGTGCTTTCCGATTGTTCTTGAGTATCAGCACTCAGTTGAAATTGTTTCATTTCCTCAGATATATTATTGGGTTGAGGACCACTTTCTTGACTCTCAATGTTTAAAAGCAAAGGATGCATGACTTGCAGTTTAAGACCTTTGTTTATTTTGCTAATGCTCAACAGTTCAACAAACTGTTTTGACAGTTCTGTGGTGTTCGCCTCTTCCTCCCTATCGACCATTAATCCTGTTAAATTGACTTGTTCACCAAGTTTTTCCTCATTAAACATGATAAAAGAATCAAGGCCTGTATTTACAGAATACATAGGAGAGTTTTGTGGTCTGTCTTGACTTGTAACTGTGTATTTCATATGGGACTCCCTGTAAAGTCTTCTATTCTGATTGAAAACAGGGATAGTCGCATAAGTCATGTCCATTTGCATAGTCCCTTGTAACTTAGCCCCCCAAGATCTTGATAGTAACATTCTGTACTTTGGGGGCACATCAGCCACAACAATATCCATGACTGAACATTTGGCTGGAATTTGGGCTAAGTTAACACAGAGGTATTGGATTAATCCTAAACATTTTACTCTGCTGGAATCAAAGGAGTTAAGGTCTTTGTAAGGTCTGGTGATTTATAAACCCAGGCTCTCCATTACAGCTTTTGGCATTAAATTATGAGAAGCCCCGGAATCATGCATAGCGTTGTGCAAAATTTTGTCATGAACATTAAACTTACATAAAAGGGAGGAATAGGTCCCTCTTGATATCTACATTCAATCTTAGGACCAAAAATTAGCTCTGGTTGGTCATCATTAAGATTGGATGTGTCCTCATTTTCTTCAATGTTTAAAGCCTTCAAAATTTGGGTTCTATATACATGTTGGGTAGCTAACTCAGTCAAGGGAACAAAGATTTTGATCTTTGAAATTTCCTGCTCCAGGCTGAAAGGAATTTGACTCTTTAAAGTGTTGGTTTCAGCCTTATTAGCTGTCATTCTATCAGCAATATCAGCTTGCTGATTTGTTCTATTTACACTTGACAAAATTGTTTTCACAGGAGTACTAGTTGAAGTGTTAGTACTACTAATTTATGCACTCTATTTTTCTTTGTTTTGAGTGTCTCTCTCTTTATCATTACCAGAATTTACAGCCACTGTTTTGTCCTTTTGTTTGAAAAATTTAGGTTTGGTTGCAGTGCTGTTTTGTGAATATTTGTCAGAGGTTTTTTTGTTGGGGGTCTGTTGACTGATTTTGCTCCTAAGGTCATATTCTGTTTGAGGTTCTATGATGACATTTTCCATGTCTTGATAATAATTTTCGTCATCATCTCTTCTGTCATCATAAGGTGTGTATAGACCTTGTTTTCTATCATAATGGATATCAAAGTCATCATTATCTACCCCCAGCATGTTGATATCATCTTCATTTATTATCTCATCTGTTTCCTCAACCTCACTTACATAGTTTTGCTGAAAGGGAGGAGTGACTTGTTGATCATCTTCCCTAGGTCTGTTTGGAGGTTGGTTTCTTCTAAAATTCTAGTTTTGGTTCTAGTTTCTATTTTGAGGAGAAATTTGGTTTTGAATGGCTTGTGCTCTCTTTATTATGCTCATTTCTTTCATAATTTATTCCATCTTTGAGTTTGAAGTAGAAGGTGTGGATTCCTCTCTAAAAGATACTCTCTTTTCAGTTTTCATTCTTGCTCTCTTCTCCATTAAGTTGACTTCCACAGAAACAACACCTTTTTTCATATCTTCAAGGGTTGAAAAATCTCTCTCTCTCAGTTGATAGGTCATGTCAGAGTCAAACCCTTCAGGAAACTTGTTTAAAGCTGAGCCCTGTGGAGGTTTTATTTTTTGGGAAAGTGCATTATACACACTATTGAATCTAGTGCAATAAGCTTGTACACTTTCCCCAGTGTTTCTATGGAGGTTCTTGTAGTTAGAAAGGACTTGGAGAGGGTTTTTCTTTACTTCCCATTTGTTTAGGAATGTTTGATGGAAGGCTTGGAGATCATTGATACTGTGGGGGGTTAAGCCTTTGAACCATTTTCTTGCTTCTCCCCCTAAGCTCTGAGCAAACAATCTAAGCTTGACAGAATCATCATCAATTTCATTTCTGTCAAAGTATTCATTCATCTTATCCACATGTTGTGATGCAGTTGTAGCGTTGCTAGCATCATATAATGGAATTTTGGACTGATAGTCCTGTGGAAGATTGACTAGTGGTACAGGAAGGACTAAGGGAGCATACCATGTTGCCATGATATGTGGTGGGGGTGGATTTACAAGAGGTGGATTAACAAAAGGGAAATTGGTCTGAAGTAGAGTGGTTTGAACAGTGGATGTAGGGTGAGCAGAAGTGGATGGACCAGTAGTAGATTGTTGAGCTGATCTTGGGTGAGAGACACCTAAGTTGTGTAGGAAATGCAAATCAGGAGGTGTTGTTTCTCTGCTGCCAAGATGTTCACCTGTTTTAGGAGATGAAATTGAAGACTCAGAATCTAACTGATCTAAGTCAACAAGAGACCTAGTTCTAAAAGGATTTACTAAGTCAACTTGTGATTGTTGTAGAGCTAAAATATTTTCAGGGACTGAATTATCTCTCAAGGGTGATCTGAAAATAGTTGATAATTTAATCCTAGGGGACTTCCTAAGAATACTTTCTAGGTTATCAACTATCTCAGGTGGATCAGGGTCAGGATAGGCTCTAGTGTGAATCTTTCTAGGAGCCACTATGCTGTGTTTTTCAGACCCAAAACAATAAAGGTTCAACCAGATATGACAATATTTGAGAGGTTAACTAATTTGTTTACACAAATTTTAATCCTACAGTCCTCTAACTAAGTTTGACATATATTACAACGATAAGGGTTCTTCCCAGTGGAGTCTTAAGGTCTGTTAAGGATTGTGGAGTCGCCAAGTGGAAGTTTTTAGCTCTTTTCAGAGGTAAAAGGTTTGATGGTCCACCACCATGTTTATTGAATACCAATCTGAAATATTTTTGGTGTTTTCTGAGTTCTTTTTCAATTGTGTGGTTTCTAAGAATATCCTAAATTTGTTCAAAACTTTGCTATGGTTAAGAGACAAAGACAGTCTACTCTTATGGCTAAGCCAACTGTTCTTTCAAGGTTAGATAAAGTCTTAAGAGAATCCTAGGGTTTACCTAGTTTGTCACTGATTCAAATAAGTTTTATCATGATTACCATTCTTTGGTAGTGCTTGAAAAGGCTGCTTTTTACTCACAAGTTTTATGAAAATGAAAAAGATTTTGGATTTCGATCCCCAGTGGAGTCGCCAGAAATTTTAGGAATCTGTAATTTTAGCAGATTGGTGAGACTAAAACTGCAGAAGCAACATCGTTTCAACCAACTTTGGGATTCTAGGATCTAGCCCTCCTGAATTTGGAGAGGGATCTCTCCAATAAGTGCAAAGATGGATTTGTCTTTGAAGTTTGGGGTTATGATATTAGGCTAGTTATGAAGGCCAAGGGTTTTGTTTGTTTTTTGGATGGTTGAGCATGAATACTGTTTAAGGTGGAAATTCCTAAGTGCAAAAAAGTTTCAAAGGTGAGAAGTTGCAAGTGAATAGAACAGCTTTGGCTAAAGAGATATATATAACACTGGTTTTTAGTCCATTGGGCTATGGAGTCATAACAGGGCTTTAATTGAACAACAACATCAAGAGTGATCCAAGGGGCAAGTCATCTACATCACAAGATTATTGAGATTATAATGATGGAATGGAAACAATAAAGTGTTGGAGATGGTGGAAACTGATAATAATTTCACAAAGGATTTATATTCAGTCCAAACAAGAAAAGCCTCTTAAGTAACTGTTTAAAACCAACCAAGTGCGGGGATAACCATTGAATTCTTGGGCAAGTTTGTATTAAAGCAGCTTAATTGAAAAACAATCCAATAATCCACATAATTACCTTCAGAAAGTATGAAAACATATAAGAGAAGACAGAGTGTAAACTTAAGATCAGATAAAGTACTTTTAAACCTAGTCTGCTTTCAGTCAACACCAAGGGAAACTTTCAGAATCTTCTTTTGGAGAAAAACTAGGACCAGGGCACACCATATCTTCCATAGTCATCCTTAATAAGAAAAATAAGGAAAATAACTTTCAAGAACAATGTTTAAAGCAAACAGTAGGATGAGGGTACTCCAACATTCCTAACTGTTTAGACTGTATTGAATCATTCTTAAACAAACAAATTGGAGGAAAACATTGAGATAAAGCTTTTCAGTTAGAGAAGGTTACTGATATACAGTAGGTCCTAACTCTATAAATGTTTTTCTTTATCAGAGAATAGTGAACAATATGACATACATAGAAGGAAAAAAATAACAAAGAAAGAGGCACTTCACCAGTGATATAGACCAGGATCCCAAGAAACAGCTTGTTATTGATGTCAAACTAGTTACAGTACTCAGGTCCAATGTTTCAGTTCAACAATCATCTTCACTATTCAACCTAAATAATCTATCATAAGCAGAGCTCCAAGGGCCAGTGAACACTATTTACAATCAGAAGTTTAAGCTCAAATATATTTCAAAGTTCTACAACCAACCCCTCTCTCATCTTCTGCAGTAGTATATATAGAAATATGAGGAGGTGAGATCTGATAAAAGATCTAAATTAAAATTAATATAGACTTAATGGCTTCTTGGCCTTTGAGGGGCTAAATGAAGAAACTTACATACATATCCTCTGTATTAAATGATTTACATAAAGATTTAAGCTCAGTGGGAGCTTTTGTTGACCTTTGAGGATCTGTGTGGCATCGGGGTTACTCTGCAGATATCCTTTGCATTAAGTTTCCTTGCAGAAGTAACTTCTTTGGCTACGTTTTGAGACAAATATCTGATCCTGATCAATAAATTAGGCCTCTGATTGAATACTTTGAGGCACAGGTGGCAGTTCGGTCAGTGGGAGGAATCAATTTGCCACAGATGTGGCGGTGGAGGCGTTCCAGTTGATAAAACCCTTAAGATCTTCTTTAACCAGTGTTTTAAATCGGGGATTAGGCTTTTGATAAAAATTCTTAGCCGCGATCCCCGCAAAATCTGTCTTTTAATCCTCTGTTCTGATAAATTTGGTCTTCGTCACTGATACTCTTTCACTGTGCTTGATTTATGTTTTTCTCTTGGTGTGCAGGGCTGCGCAGGGGTCGAATGGCATCAATGCCTCACGAATCATTGATAAAACGTGAAGTTTAAACCCTACGATGATTTTATTTAGTAAATCAAAGGGCAGTAGGATCGTCACCCTCTGCTTTCGTATTTTCTTCAAAAATGGCGAGAAAACCACTTAAACCCTGCAAAATACAAACAAATATTAAAAAATCCTGCATATATAGGTTAATTTGCTGCGGAGGACACGTGGAGGAAGCGTGGTTGTTGGATGGCATCATCCAACGGTCGAGATTGATCAGAGGAATCAAAGGGAAGGCGAAAGAAACGTTTAAATCAGAGCCGTCGATCGCGCAAAGATCGAAGGTCGAGAGTGGAGGCGAAAAGTCAAAACGGTGAATCGTTTGACTGGGTGATGAATCAGGGCGATGGAATATGGACCGTCGATCTACAGATCAGATCGACGGTGGAGATTTATTGAATGCCGTGCCGTAGCCCAGTTAACTGTCGGGAAAATTTGGTGAGTGATAGCTGTCGGATGGGCGGCTTCAGATCGGACGGTGCACATCAATATCGCGTGGGGTCCACGTCTGAACATTAACATGCGATGGACGACGATTTTATGAATAGTGCCCAAGCCACGCGTCAACCGATGAGTGGAATCGCTGGCGATCGGGAAAAAATCGCCGTTGCCCAAAGGCGGTGCAATGAATACCGCGCGGTTTTTGGACAGGGTTAGTGGATGGCGGGGACCACCGGGGAGACGAAATCCGCACCGTTCGATCTTCAGATCAGATCGACAGTGCAGAACGATTTAAAATTGGACGGGCGGAAAAAATCATAAAATAATATGAAATCGAAAAATTAACATAACCAAAGGTTTATATTATTTTACGATGTGGCTTGGCACCCGATTGCGGGGCCTTTGGGCGCATGGGAAATAATGTGACCAGGGGTTAATGGGAAAAAGGGCTAGGACCCATATATGCCCAAAATGTAGGTTTTTATGGTTTTTCAATGATTTTCAAAGGGTTAGAGGGGTTCCGATAAGGCGAAAAAGGAGTTTTCAACCTTGTCAAGGGGTTTTGATGAAGGGGAAAGGGAAAAATCACGAAAATGAGGGATTTTTCATGGGAGATGAAAGGGTTAAAAGGAGGTTAGTTTTGGAAGAAGTGAAGGGGGAAAAAGGTGCGTGCAATAGTATTCTGGCTTGGAAATAAACAGGATTTCTGAGTTATGAAGGGAAACAACAGTGAAGATTTGAGGGCAGAGGCAGGAGGCCTTCAAGAGTCTTCAAGAGCCAACAATTTTTAGCAATGAAATTTGTTCCTTGAAGGCTCAAAAAAAGTATTTAGCCAGCATTTGGTATAATAAATTTTATAGCTGGCTAACAAAGCCAACAAATGGAAAGGGGATTTGTGTGGTAGTTCTAACCCTCTCAGGGTCTATCTTAATCCCACTCTTCACAATAATGTGGCCCAAGATATTACCCTCAGACACTGCACAAATAATATTCTTGGGATTAAGGGATATCTTGTATTTGCGACATCGCTCAAAAATTTTCTTCAGATGGAATAGCTCATCATATCTCTTCTTAGAAAACACTGCAACATCGTCCATATAGACCACTATGCTCTGCCTGATGATTCCACATAATGTGATGTTCATGGTGCGTTGAAATGTCGCACCGACATTAACCAACCCAAATGGTATTCTTATAAATGCGAACGTGTCTCACTTCGTGCAGAATATTATTTTGAGTTTATCAAGATTTGAAACTAGAACCTGGTTTTAACATGAATACCTGTCTAACAAATAAAACATATCTAACCTTGATACTGTCTACAATATCTTCTCCATAGATGACACAAGGTAGTTATCCGTGTCCAAGGTGTGATTCAAGTTGCGAAAACCTATACACGGGTGGATTTCCCTGGAATTATTTCTTACTGGGACCAGATTTGATATACAGGTAGAGTGACACACTTTATATATGATCCGAGCATCCAAAAAATTCCTTATCTCCTTCTAAATCAAAGGCTCAAGTGTTGTATGTACCTTTCGCAACTTCTGTTGGAACAACTTGGCCCCTTCTTTCATAGGAATAACATGCTAGATAATTCGTGTGTCATAAGTTTTGAGCTCGTCATAAATCCACATGAAAACATCCCAGTACTAATTGAAAATGTGGATGAAATCTTGCTGCTCATGTGGTTTGCAAAAGTACCAATATTAACAAACTTCAGATCCTTTTCTGTTCCCAGATTTATTTGTTCGTGCGACAATGTTGAACTGTGGGTTTTCGCATTAACTGGACCTCATAATCAATTCTGCAAGTAATAAAAATTATCAAGTGATAACACACCCTTTAGCATGGGATTTTCCTTGTTTTCACAGGCTGCATCTTACAATGTTTTCTCGTGCTCGTCTTCGTCGATAGCTACGTCCTTGAATACATCATCATTTTCCATAAATGATAATATCTGCTAGTCATTATTAAAAATATGTAAATTAGTGATATTGTTCGGGACATATGATTTATAAATAATCTCTATATAAAAATTGTCCTTGAGTGGTGATAACCTAGCAACGACATTTTCCAATGCATTCGAAGTTGCGTCATGAATTCTAGGAACAAAAATAATATTGAAAGATTAGAAATGAGAAATCAATTGCCATACCTCTTGTTGATAACTTTCTAGATGGGGTGACACACAATGTATAGTATCACGTACCTATCGTACGATAATTTTTGAGTCACCTACTGCTTTGAGGATTGCAACATTGAGGTCGATGGCCCTTTGCAAGACCAAGAATATGAGTGCTTCGTATTCTTTGGTGTTATTCATGCACTATAAATCCAAGCGGCTAGAGATCAGATGTTTCCTCTATCGTGGGTCTATTAAAAAAAACTGGTTCCAGAGCCCTCTTGCGTCTTTGAACCGTCAAAATATAATATCCAAACATCATATGTACAAGGACTATGTAATTCACTAGTACTATTATTACTACTACTACTAATTGTACAAATGTCATTTTCGTGAGTTGGACTAGGAATGAGATCCAACTATGTGTCAGGTGGGATTGGGGATGGTTCATCAAGGTAGCACCCCAAATTAGTTTCAAGAAATAAATTTCCAAAGATAAGGTCTGCGAAATCAACTAGCTCATTTTTGTCTTCAAAGGGAGTGATAGTATGTTTCATGTAAAGCTCTAAGTTCACTTGGATCTCAATGTTCCTACCCTTTGTAATGTTCCCAAATTTTAGCTTCAAGCTAGAATCGAACATTAGAGTTAGCAGTGTCTTTAGCCGGTGAATAAATGGGTAGGAAGGCCTATAAGTCTCCTAAGAAGGAATAAAAGCACTTCAAGTGTGAAAGGAGATCCTCTTTGCAGCTCAATAAAACACTTCCATGTGTGAACAGGGCTAATATCATGTTGATTCAGTCTACTTTGACCAAGTCAATAGCGCAGATGTGGAGGAGTAGGAATCAAGGAAGGAATAACGCAGTTTTGGAAGGAGATGAATCTGTTGATGAGGATGACCTAATTGGGTGAGGCCAAGGACAAGAAAACTCACATTCTATTTAAGGAAGAGGATGGCAGCCATTTTTCCTTATGTTTTAGATTATTATTTTGGTTTGCTTAGACTTTTGCTTCCTCTTGCTGTTTAGCAGGGTTGCTGTGTTGTTTAGCACCGGGTGTTCCCGAGCGGGAGTTCCACCTCTTTCCTTGAGGAGCCATTTGGGAGAGTTTTCATTCATTTTCCACATCAGGTTTTCAGGCCAAGCTTCAACTTACTTCATCAGCGTAGTTTCTGTAGGTCATTGTGCTGTGTTGCAGGGTGCAGTAGTGGAGGGGATTGGAATCTCGCTTTCTGAGCTAGTTTTTCATTGGAGGGAGGTTTCCTTCCCTTGGGAGATCTGTTTGGAGAGTTATTGAGCTCATTTCAGATCTATGGAATCATGCCACACATTTCCCAACATTCCCAGCACTTTTCCAGCTAGGGAATGCATTATTTTTGGAGGCAGCTTCAGTGGATGGTCTAGTGGCATCTTTGTAGTGTTTCCTTGTGATTGAGAGGTTCATCCTTTCATGGGAGGAAGCACTTGAGGGATCTACATCAGATATGATATATTTCAGCCTTATACACTCTTATTCTTCAATTTTGCAGTGATTATTCATTAATTTTCTGAATATCACATTTGTATTCAGGGTGTATGTCAAGAAACCCTTCCCGGGATTTCTTGTAATTGTAATAAGGAGACTAGATCTCAGTTTTGAGCATGCTTGTATAATATATGAGTAGATATATTTGTATTCTTAATTTATGAGTTTAAATCCTTTTAAGACTATGCATTTTCATTTGTGCATCATTTCTGAGTAGCAGTGTTTGGGGTTTTAGTGTTTTTGTTTTTCAGCTACACTAGGTGGTGGGAGGTCTATTTACCTCACCTAGTTTTCTTTGTTTCAGATCTCCTCTTGGATTTAGATGCTATATGGATATATCTAATGGATCCAAGTGATGGTTTACATTTTATGGCATATATTTCTAGAAATGCATTTTTCTGTGAATGCATTGCTGAGCAGTCCATTTTTGGAATATTTTAAGATATTCCCAATACTGCTTATTTTCCATATCTTGGGATATTACACCCTTGTATGAAAGCTTAAATGTGACCATTCCGTAGTGAAATACCCGTGAAACTCGTTGGACCAGTCTCCTCTCAACAATACATCGTATTATTCCTAAATGTCCACGATTACTATATTTATACAATGGTGAAATTTGGTAAGATGATAAGTGAATAAGTAGATTTATGATTTCACTGATCAGATGGAAAAGAGTCCTGTCCAGCTGAATTATTTGTGCATATATTTTATCCCCTTTTTCATTGATTTTATTTGCTACTGATAAAGGCATTATGTTTACATATGCACCAAAATCAACTAATAAATTGTGCACATTATAATCGAAGGTTTCAAATGTTAATAAAAATGGAGGGCAGAGTGTGTTTCCATCTGATGTTAAGGCATTATGTACAAATTAAAGGGAACCAGAGGAATTACCAAATCTCTTATGTGAAGAAGCATCATTACCTGAGGCGGTCTGTTCGAGTGTGCGGATAAGTAGTTCCTTCTAGCTCACTATATTTGTCAGTTCGAAGAGTGAAATATTTGTGAAAGATTTCTTCATCTCAACAACTATGTTATAATCTAATGCGGGAGACGTTTCCGAAGTGTCTAGATGATTAACTTGATATACTATTTTTGGAACAATAAAGTTGCTTTTACTATTCGAGGAAGCACTTTTAGTTGTAACCTCATTTCCAGAATTTTTCCGAGTGTTCTGAGGTGAGTTAACGAGCAGTGCAAGCTTCCTCAACAAATTCTCTTTCAAATTCTGCCTCATCAACTCTGGTTTGGATACCGAACCTTAGCTTCTTAACTTGTATCAATTTTTCTGTTGTTAGGTCAGGGCCTCACTCAATGCTTTTTATTCGAAATTTTTCTTCTCAGCTATGAACACAAAATTGAGTGTATTTATTGTGTGTCCTAAATTCACAGTTTCTTCAGCTGTAGCATTCTCTTCCTTCTCTTCCGCTAACTCATCTTGCTCATCTTCATGTATTGTATCAATAAAATGCAAAACAAGAGCATTTATGTTATGATTCCATTGCGGGCATGTTTTTTCTAAATGATATTCTTGGTGAAACAAATAGTATTGATCCATGCCCATACTCTAAACATTCAACACAATGTTTGAGCTTTGCGTATACTTTTCCGACTAGTTGCTGCTGCTACCAAAGCTAGCAACCCTTCTTATAAATTTTAACTTAGGAGGCTTGCTTCTCATGGTGGTCTCGCTTGACCTTTGTTTCAATTCTACCAACCTATTTGACAGAGACTTGATGGTACGGGTCAAGCTCTGAAAATTTGTTACTTCCTTCTCCTTGGCCTTGCCTATGGTCTTTTTCCCGTGTCTTTGGAATCCTTTATTGGTTCATCATCTATGATGATTCCAATTGCATGCAAGTACTTTTCAAATTTGATTGCCTCATCTTAATTTTATACCAAATTTTCTTTCACAGTTATTTTCATGAACTGCACAATGTTGGTCAGTAAGGCATATGTGTAATAGTCGATTGTGATGGAGTGATCTAGGTGGCTCCAGACACTCTCGGGAGACCAAGAGGGCTTAGACATGGTCCAAATTCAAAGTGGTTAGATTTCTCTCGAACCAAATTCAGATTGAAGTACTCATTGCCCTGATTCCAATGGTGCAAACGGATCTCCAATCCAAGCTTGTATGGAGAAATTAGAGCGAGTCAAATTTTTGGTCAAAGTTGGGCAGTGGGCCAGGTTTAAGTGTCCCACAAATTCACCGTCAAGCGGTAGGGAACCTAGCTCCCGAAAATGGGAGAAATTGTGGCGTCTTTAATTTTCCCAATAACCCTTATTTTGGAGAAATTTAAAATAACTAATTTGTTCTAAAAACGAGAAATGTTTAAAAAAATAGGGGTGGTGGGTCACCACTGTAGAAATTATATGCACTAAGCATGAATATGTCCAAGATCCACCTGATCTCACACTATTTAACTTTATGCAAGATACTGAATCTATTCCACTTGTTAACCTTTTGCGGAAAAATTAATTGCACACATATGTGAAGCATAAACAAAAATTATCAATCGCACATAACACAATTTTTAACCGGGAAAGCCTGAAGCTGAAAACCCCAAATATATATTATGTAACATGGAGATCATATGATAATCTCATTCAACCATACAAAGCTTATCACAAGCTCTCAGTACAGTACAATCGTCATACACTATATAGGCCTAATCTTGCAAATCCATGCACCGATCTTTGCCACTTGCTAGCCTGCCTCCACTGCAATCTCTGCTGAAGAATAGCTCTGAATGAATTCGAATTACTCCATCCTTGACTGTAAAATCCTCATTGGCATCTCCACTGAGTGTGTGATACAATCAATGCATCACTATAGTCACATATTATAGTCTATCTTGCCCTTTCACCTATCTCTCCACTGGTCTCCACTGAAACTGCCATGCACTGTAGTTAACTGTTGTATTGTTCAGTTGATTAATGAGTTATTATTTCTAAATTAATTAACTAATTAATTCACTCCACTCTCACTAGTGTATCAATCAGTTAGACTAGATACAACTAGCTGAACTAAGTCTAACTGAGTTAAACTAAATACAACTCCATAACCACTTCTTCCAACTGTGTCATAACTCTGCCACTTGAGTTCTAACTGATTCCTCCATGCATTAGCTCCAGTAAACCCTTAGGAATAGCGTAATTCCTTCTGTCAGCTACTGTGCCACATTTTTCCACTGAACTGAAGTGCTCCAAGAGAATAAGTTGATGTTTAGAGTCTAATTATTATTAAGAGCTAATAATAATCAACATGCATCTATTTTTAGATTAACGATCTATAAATAGACTTCGCCCAATATTATAAAAATAGAATTTCATTTATTTCTCCAACTTGATCAACCATCCATAAATAGCATCCTACAACTTCTGAAATATGATCATCATGTCTAAAAATAGACTTGCGCCAAAAATAGCCTGCGGGCCCACTTAGTGAAGGTGACTCTTTTCACTAAGCTCATCATCTTGTTGAATCTCAACACTCCCTCTCAACAAGATAGGGATTATCCTTCAACCCAATCCTGCCTCTATGGAATTCGAATTTTCTCCTAGTGAGCGCCTTCATCAGAATATCTGCATCCTGATCCTCTGTGGGAATGTACTGAAGCAACATGATCTTCCACTGCACACAATCTCTGATATGATGATACCGAATATCAATATGTTTAGATCTATCGTGAAACACATGATTAACCGAGAGTTTAATGCAACTCTGATTATCACAATGAATCACCGTGGGATCTAAATGTGAACTGAACAAACCAAGCAGAATCTTCCTCATCTAGATAGCCTCACATGCAGCTAAAATTTCTGCCATGTATTCTTCTTTCGCTGAACTAAGTGCCACAGATATTTTTTTCCTACTGTACCAGGAAACTACCGTAGATCCAATACTGAAAATCCCTCTTGATGTGCTATTTCTGTCTGTTGGGCTTCTGCTATAGGGTAAAATTCTTGGGTTGTTGGTTATCGAATATCCCTCTCAGGGCTTTCCGGTGCCCGAGGAAGACAATAAGATTAGCTGTATAGTTCACAAATATGGCACACACATATTCATATTAAATTAAAACAACTTGATAGAATAAGATGGAAGATTACCTCTTTAATGATCTTGGAGTCTCTTGGAGAGCACTAGGCAGCAAAGTAGGAGTTCTCCTTCACTAGCTCCAAATATTGACCTTGCAATCAATCAAAGAACTCGTGTAATCTTTACCATAACATACATTTCCTATCAATTAAGTCAATATATAATAAACATTTAAACTATGCACATCTAAGCCATTCATCTCATGCTATATAAGTGATTAAAATAATAATGACAATATCAACGCATAGAATGGACAAAACAGATACAGTTCTATTGATTTATAAAAATGAGGATTACAACCGTTGGTTGTACCAAGCCCTCCTCAGCCTTCCAATCTATCTATCTCTCAAAGTGGTGATGTCTTAACCAACAAGTTCTCAATGAACCTCTTTGACCTTTGACCTTCACACTACAACAATGATCTCTAATTCACAAGTATTCAAAAAATTTGACAATCCTTCGACCTTGAACCAAGAGCCTTCAACTCCATTTTATAGGAGATGGAGAGAGCAATCATTGCCCTTCTCTTTCCACCAGTTCTGAATAGAAAAAACCAAGATGTTTCCTCAACTTCCATGCTTTCTCATTCTTTGAGAGTTCAGTTGTTTATGGCAAGGCCCAATAAGAGATTAGTGGTTTGCAGTTTCCTTTTTGTACTAACTCTCTTGTGAGAAAAAGCTGGATATCCAAATCATTCTCCGCAGGTTTTTCCTATTCCAAACTCAAAACATGGGTAACGCTGCCCTGTAGTGTAAACAGAGCAATTCCCTAGCCACTAACGTAGCCTATTCACTGATCAGGTGCGTTATAACGCTCTTGTGTTGTTATAATTAGGCGTTACCTTGGCAGAAATAGGTTTAGTTTAGGTCTTTGTATTCCTTCCATATTTATCTTCTCCTTTGAGCTGATGAGGAGGTATTTTGACCTGTAACAGATGCCCCCTAAAGTGTGAGGTCAGAGACGAAGACGATGGCCGAAATACTTTATAATGTGTGTAGTAGAGATAAAGAGATTGAAAGACTGAGGAAAACCTGAAACAACAACATATGTCAGAAAATATAGTATCTACCTTGAGTCGGGCATTCCCATGCTCAGTAGCTTAAACAACATGATTTCTCTAGAATAGAGATATGAAGAATCTGTCCACCGATAAGCACAATGTGAAAGTGTCTGTCATAACAGGATCAGGCTGAAGAAGCTGTCTCCATAAACAATATCGCAACTTGGGGAAGGGAACACAACTTTAATGATGTAACCTTTGCCCCAAGGTCTTGACTGCCGATTCACTTAAACTGCATATTTCTCAACATGTGAATGAAGGAGCTGTCATCGAACATGTGAGAAATCGTCTGAATACCAGTCATTAATGAAAACTATTAACAGACGCGAAGGTGGCCACCGATAATGATGATGGTCCCTAAGATGCACAGTACAATCTAGCGAGTGTGAATAAAAAGAGTTGAAGTCGAACACTCGTAGAATCATTCGACCAGGAGCCAATGATGAAGACTCCTGATCAAACACAAGACTACCTGCCACTGATGTCTGCAAGTATCCGGATACTGATGGGTTTCTGTATCATCTCCCTAGATAAGATTTTGAAGTCGATAGGAAGAGATCTGTTGAAAGGTAGGCACTGAGGCGTCCTACATCAGTCAACACGAAACGGAAACCAAATGATTTTGTTTGTGATGGAGATAATGAAGAGTAAATGGGGATGTCAGACGACAAATAATTTCTAGCATAATGAGCGGTTTGGTTGATAAGAGGAGCAGTAGATAGCGAGATCTGCTTGAACAATAGAAGGCACTGTAACAGGGTACTAGGCAGCTGAGACTTAATGAACACCAAAGAGTGTATTAGGATTTCACTGGTGTAGGGACGCTGGGAGATGAAGGCTAATACTCATAGATGGTAGGGTTTGGCTAACTGCGAAAGAGTTTTTTGGGAAGTGCCATGTTCAAGATTTTTGCTGCCAAATCGACCTTTCTGAAATGTAACAGAGGTAGTATCCATTTTGTCCAATTTTTTCCCCGTCTGATTAAGTTTAACGAGTCTAGACGAGTAAAATCGGTGAATTTTTCATATTTAGAGAGTCTAAAAAATATCGTAAAAGACAACTCCGTGCCCTGTCTGATTAGGTTTAACGAGTCCAGACGAGTAAACTCGGTGAATTTTTCATTTTTAGAGAGTCTGAAAAATATCATAAAAGACAACTCCATTGGGGTACCTTTGTCATGTCTTGATAACCGAGCACGACAAAGGGAGAATAGTAAGCCTGAAACAGTTCATTTTCCGTGAGTTAGTCCATCGAAGCCGGAAAAGTGAGAAATCTATGTTCGATGGATGTCTACCTTTTTGTTATGAGTATGAGGAGACGGAGTAAACTCAGTACTCTTTCTGAAATTTTAGCGAGTCCAACAAAGAAACAATCGGTGCTCTCCGTGAAATTTTAACGAGTCACGCGAAGAAAAATCAGTGCCCTCCATGAAATTTTAACGAGTCACGCAGAGAAAACTAGGTTACTTTTTCGGTTTAAAGAGCTTTGAAAAAGACGAAAAGAATGGCTCCTTACTTCTCTATCGTGGTAGTTTAGCGAGCCCGACAAAGTCAACTCAGGTTTTTTTCAGTTTTATGAGTTAGAAAAGGTCCCTAAAAAGAAAGCTCAATGCTTCTTCATATCATTTTTAACGAGTCTGAAGAAGAGAACTCCAGGTTTTTCGGATTAACGAGCAAGAAAAATACCATAAAAAGAACGCTCGATATCAACTTCGTATAAGTTTAACGAGTCCGAAGAAGGGAACTCGAGGTTTTTCGGATTAACAAGCAAGAAAAATACCGTACAAAGAATGCTCGACTAAACATGTGTATGTCTGCATATGAATCTTGATCACTCATCAGAACATCAATAACAAATCTCAATAGTTGCGATACATGTGCAGCGAGAATTCATGACTTTTGCCGACTAGCTTAAGAGAGTCATGCCCCAGAATTGGCTATAAGAAGGTCAGAAGACCTTCAATTTCACTGTTTTGAGTGCTGTGAAGGAGCTCTGGGGTGAAAAGGGGTGAAAGCTTCAGCTGACGATTGCGGTCAATCTGGGCAATGGTTTTCCTTCCTGCGAGATGCAGGTAAGAGCTAGAACCTCTTGCTATCATTTAATTGTCTTTTTGTTAAGTTTTGCTGGTTCAAAATGGGAAATTTGTGAGGCCCTAAAAAATGTTTGTGCCTAACGCGGGCCAGTAGTGTTAGAGCCGCGTTAAGCGCTCTTCCCGTGAAGGGATTCCGCGTTAGCGCGCTCTGTTTTACACTATGGCCAGCACGCGCATCGCGTTTTTTAGCAACTCATTTCTCAACGTTTTGAAGTGATCCAGGCAATTTTTAATCGGTTAAAAATGTTGCATTTGCAGGTATTCAGCTGTTAATCATGAGTATCTGGCGAGAGAGAGAACATGAACGGGAAGAACGAGATATGATTACGGATGCTGCAAGTTTGATGGCTCTTTGCAGGTGCGATTTGCTAAAATATGCTCGTTTAGAACTGATGAGGGGTCAAGAGGACCTCCTGAGGTGGCTAATCCAACAATGGGACGAGCGGCACCATGTCTTCCGGATTGGGCGAAATGAGATCTCAATCAAGAAGGATGATGTGTACTTTTTGACCGGCCTATCATGTCGTGGACCAAGGCCCAACTTGACAAGGTCCAGAGCTGACCCGCGTTCCACTGCTGATCTGATTCTTGAGCATTGCATACGTGACACACAGGCTGTGAACAACCAGGTACTGATCGCACGGGTGACTTTGAGACCACTAAGGTCTATATTATGGATGATTGTTCGCTTGGCAGGTGCCAAGAGTTAGCATGTGGCCACCAAGGCCCAGATGCTACTAGCCTTGGACTGTATGCAGCCTTAGGTGTTTGACTGGTGTGACGGAGTTATCCGTCGGGTCTGAGCAGAGCTTACTGCATGCAAGACCCGTACCCAGAGAGAGTTTGGGTATGGTACACTGATCATTTCTTTCTTACTGGAGCGGGTACCATTGATGAGGCCCAGGATCATTACAGCGCCATTGGGCCCATGCGAGTCGAGGTAATCTTGATGGGTAGCTTTGCTTCCGCGGACTGGAGAGGGTCCCGTCCGCCACTATTTTGATGATGGATTTTTTGATTGGCTAAACTCTTAGATTATTATGATCGAGGATTATCCCTATGCAGGAATGAACTTCACAGGCAATCCAGAGTTAGTGCTGCCCCCTAGCACCCAGTGGGGACTCGATGGTAAGAATGAAATGATCAGTGTACTGTAGGAAGTACTTTGTTTTTGTATTTTAAATGTTTATGCAATTTTTTTGTTGAAATAAGGTGAAAATTATGTTTTGACATGAAGTGCTTTTTGCTTGACACAGATGTGGCACCTGTCCACCTAGTTGGGGCCCCTCACTATGCACGACGAGGACTGCAGCTACCCGGGGCTGGCGCACCAGCAGAGGATGCGGAAGCCACCAAGGATGATGATGGCCAGATTTTACATGAACTCTTCAGAAACCTAGAGGGTTTGAGTATGGGTATACCACCCCTTCCTATGCGGGAGGCTCCAGTTCGTTTGCAACGGCACACCGTAGGTGTGTTGGAGAGATACCTGGTGCCTCTAAGGAGGATAGCCAGAGTAGTTGTATGTTACCATGATCATCAGGCCTAGCTGGCGGAGCGGATGTATTAGTGTCAAAGCGTGGCTTAGTATAGCCAAATTTTTGTAAAACACCAAAGTTTTGGAATATTTTTTGATGTAACTATTGTACTGGAAATGACATATATATATATATATATATACCTAATTTTTGGTGATTTTGTGTTTTTTGATTTTTTATGTATTTTTCAATGGGATGAAAATATATATACTCATGTATAAATCTTTTATAATAAATGTGACAAATGCCAATCTAACACATAGTTTGCCAAAGAATCGGCTAATGCATTAAATTCTATAGGAACTTGCTCAAATGTGATTGTTTGAAATTGACGTTCTAAAAGTCGCACCCTTAAAAAATAACGTGACAAGACTGGATGACGGACATGGTAATGATTGTTTAACTGCATAATGACGAGTTGGGAATCTAACCTGACCACTAAATTGGAGATGTCACGATATGCCGATTCCGTGAGGAGTTGGATCACTGACATGTACTCAGCGACATTATTGGTGGCGTTACCTAGGAAGATTCCCCCAGAACCAAGAAGGTCTGACTCAGGAGTGTAGAGAACCTAAGTAGCTGAAGCAATGTGTCTAGTGTGACGACTAGCACCGTCCGCATATCTGACATATGATAAGAAGGATGATGGCGTCAGTGTGAAAGAAAAAGATTATACATGAGAAAAAACACCTCAAAAACCAAAAAATATCCAGAAACATCAAAACAATAGGCAGAAATTATATACATAAAATTACAAAGCATATGACTAGTGCGAAACTAGGAAAAATACTTTTTTAGATAGAGCCCATTGCGGGGCTCCACGAGTGGAATTCCATTATAGTCTTGAAGTTCGTAAGCCCATTTTGAAAGGACTTTAGTGACGATTTAAGGACCAAGCCATAATGGTTGGAGTGTTCTTGCCCCTAAGAGGTCATGTTTCTGATCATAGAGTAGAACAAGATCGCCCTCTTGGAAAGAATGAGGCTTGACAGATTTGTCATATTGAGCTTTGACTCGGCGCTGGTGAGCTTTGAGTGCTAGTGTATCATCTCGACGAGTTTCGTCCAAATGATTGAGTGAGAGCAAGCGCTCTTCTGTGGCGGTGGTGCTAGGCAGGAGTTCAACGATGAGTTTGAGTGATGGAATTTCACACTCGATTGGAAGTACTGCTTCCAGGTTGAATGCAAGTTGGAATGGCGTGAAGATTGTGGAAGTTTTGACTGATGTTCGGTATGCCCATAACGCGGAATACAACTTCTGATGCCAGGTGGTTTTATGATTTCCGAACAGTCAACGAATCATGGTTTTAAGGACGCCATTTATGGCTTCGACTTGACCATTAGCTTGAGGATAATAAGACGAAGATTGATCTTGGAGAAAACCTAGCATGGATGTTAATTCAGTCATCATATGATTCTGAAAGTGGGATCCATGATCTGTGAAAATAGATAGGGGTACGAAGAACTGACAGATTACCTCATTGAACAGGAAAAGAGCGGTGGTTTCTCCATTGGCCTTAAAAGTGTGAATGGCTTCCGCCCATTTCGTAAAATAGTCGACTGCAACCACGATGTGGTTTTGTCCATTTTCCGAAGTAGGATTGTAGGTGATGAAGTCAATTCCCCATGTAGTGAAAGGACCAATGGAGATAACCAGATGAAGCGGGGCAGGATGAGCACGCTTTTTCTTTGTGAAAATTTGATATGGATGGCACTTCTGGACCGTTGCGATGCAGTCTTTAAACAAAGTGGGCCTATAATAACTAGCGCACAGGATTTTTTGGGCAGTATCTATGCTTGACAAATGACCACTACATGCCCCTGCGTGGTGGTCATTCAAAATGCGTTCCGCCTCATCGAAAGTGAGACAGTGCGGGAGAATAGTATCGACGCCACAGTGATATAGTGTATCATTCAACACGAGGTAGTGCTTTGCATGGTGGCGGATACGACGACGGTCATCAGACGTGAGATTTGGGCGGAAGCGTTGGGTTTGTAGGTAGACCAAAATGTCTCCATACCATGGGTCCAAAGAATCAACCAAGTATACAGATTCATCAGGAAATGGATCATGAGCTACTTCTCCTGGGTCGATTATGGGAAGGTCTGATAATAATTCGGCGAAGACGAGGGATTTATTTGCTTTGGCAGCTATGAAGACTAAATCAAATTGTTGGAGGATTATGATCCATTCGGAATATTTTCCTCCAATAATTTGTCGAGATAGGATGTGTCGCATGGGGTTCTCCAAAGTAATAATCGTAGTCTGTCGCAACAATATATAGTGTCGGAGTCGGGTGACGGAAAAAACTACCGCCAGAGAAAGTTTCTCCACATGTGAATAACGTAGCTCAGGTCCGATTAGACCTTTGGACAAATAGTATATCACATGTTCATTATCGTCATGGTGAACTTGAACCAGAACCATTCCAAGTGAGGATGGTGAGGCTGCCAGGTAGAGGAGAAAGTCGCGTGAGTAGTTGGGGGCACTAAGGAGTGGGGTTAAAACAAGTGCATGTTTTAAAGCATCAAATGACCGTTGATCTTAGTCATCACACAAGTAAAGTGTTCCTTTCTTCAATAATCACATAAATCCTTTCGTCATATTGGCATAGTTAACGATGAATCGAAGTAAAAAGTTTGCCTTCCCTTGCAAAAATTGGAGTTGAAGAATGGATTGTGGTGCCGGAAATTCAACAATCGCCTTAACCTTAACAGGATCAACCCTAATCCCATGCTTGGAGACAATGAAACCTAACAGACGCCCGGAATCGACCATAAATACGCACCTATGAGGATTCAGATGTATATTGTATACACCTAGCAAAAATTTCTTTCAGATGAGTGAGGTGATCAGGTAGTTTCTTGGAATGGGCCAGAAGGTCATCCAAGTAAGCCTGTACAATATGTCAAATGTCGTGAAAAGCGTAGTCCATAGCCCGCTGAAAATTTTGTCTAAAGATTCTTTCGTCCGTAGGCAAGACTTCATTGAGGAGATCCTTAGAGAGAACTGTGATGGGTAGGAGGTTTGTACCTTTGGTCGAAACCATAGTAGTGGAGGGTTTAGATTTGATTTGGATGGCTTGGTAGGCCAACTCAGCTGGTGAGAGCGGCATTTGATCTCCGTAGGAATCAATGTCTGAAGGTGCTGGAAGGATCCATGGGTCGATAGAGCCATCCAAAGTGGTGGATATCATTGCAACCGTGTTCGGGATCTGTGGCGGCGGGAGAGGAAAACAACCCAGTAGGGAAGATGCCTTCAGAAGACCGGTACTGATACTGATGTAAGAGTAAGGAAAGCCTCCTATTAGGGGTACAGTGCTACTTGGTAACGTGGCATAATCAGGGGTGCAGAAGGATAACTGATCCACTGTGACTATTTTCCCATCCAATGGAAATAGGATGAGTCGGAAGACCGAAGAAAAAATGGCGATCATGGCATAAGATTAACTGTGACCAAGCAATAGATTATAGTCGAGATGGCGCTCTACGACTTCAACGTCCATGGTTACCGTTTTCCCACTCAGAGTGATGGGAAAGTTAGCAAGGTATCCTTTTGGTAGGAACGTGTGGCCATCGAAAGCTTTGAGGGAATTCAACGACGGTGTTAAGGTAGGAGAACCTAAATTGAGCCAGCTAGCTTGTGAAATAATGCAGGTCGAAGCACCTTCGTCTATGACAGTGCGATGGATTGGTATCCCTTTCGACACAACCTACACCTGGAATGCGAGTTGGTGTGAGAGGTGAGGTTTATATTTTTCCATATCAAAGATAGCTAGCATGGAATCCAGGGGGTCTATTCCACCAATGGCTAAAAGCAAGGCTTTCCTTTGTGTTGGACAAGTTTGCAATACTTCGAGAGCAGACATGGCTGACGGTGTCTGCGCCAAATCTTCTACAATGTTGTAGTTTTGGGCTGCACATGTAGAGGTGTTATGAGTCATGCGTCGAAGTGTCCCTTTGGGGGGATGAATCACGGGGTCAGCAGTAGGTCGTTCGATATGTTGAAAATGCAACAAGATGATGGAGCTTAGTGAAAAGAAGTCGCCTTCACTAAGTGGGCCCGCAGGCTATTTTTGGCGCAAAGTATATTTTTAGACATAGGGATCATGGTCTATGAGTTGCAGGATGCTATTTATGGATGATTGGTCGAGTTGGTAAAAATAGATGGAACTCTATTTTTAGACATTGGGCGGTTTCTATTTTTAGACTGCTGAGCTAAAAATAGAACAGTCAAATATTATTAACCCTTAATAATATTTAGACTATAAACATTATCTTTTCCTCTTGGAGCACTTTAGTTTGATGCTTGGATGTGGCACATGCAGCTGACAGAAGGAAATACGCTTTTCCTAAGGGTTAGTTGAGCTATTGCATGGTTGACTTTAGTTAGAACTCATGTGGCAGAGTTTGGTGGAGTTGATGAGACAGTTGGTGGAGTTGTGTTCGGTTTAACTTAGTTGAACTAGTTGTATTTAGTCTAACTGATTAATACACTAGTGATGAGTGGTGTGAATTAATTATTAATTAATTCACTAATTATTAACTCATAAATCAACTAAATAATACATCAGTTAACTGCAATGCATGGACAGTTCAGTGGAGACCAGTGTTAGAGGTGGGTGAAAGGGTGAGTCTACTATCAGTTGTGACTATTGGTTGTGCATGAGATTTGCACACACATTGATGGAGATTGCCAATGAGGATTGCGCAGTTGGAGCTAGTGGGATTCGAACTTGGATCTCATCATTAATCAACTTGGATTGCGTAGTAGAGGCAGGAAGACTTGTGGAGGAGATTTGAACCTGTGACTTGTTCACTTTCTATACTAGTTTGTGTGTAGCATGTGAGATAGTGCTGAGAGCTGTGAGAGCTTTGTGCTATGTATTGTTACATGTTCTCTATCATTATAATATACATATAGTTGGGGGTTTTTAGTTGTATGCTTTCCCCATTACATATTGTGTTATATGTGTGCTTGATTATGTTTTAATGTGTGCATGTGACTGCTTCTATTTCCACATATTGATGATCAATTGTAGAAGAGGTTATGTATTATGCATGAAGCTTAAATAGTGTGTAATCAGGATAATCTCGGTGAATAATTAAGCTATTATTCAAATTTCTACATGGTATCAGAGCGAAATTGATCATCGGATCTATTACAGTGATTACAATTTATTTCGGTAGACAGAGTCTGTAAGCGGGCCAGGTAGCCTCTGGATCCATCCTTTCTCTGAAAGGTGATATATCCAATAAATGCCCCTACAGTCGATCTCTGTGCTAGAAATACTTTGTTCTCACAGATCGGAAGCGGTTGAGTTTTGAGCTGGTGGAATTCGAATTTGCAGCAGAATTTGGAATTCGAATTTGCAGCAGTTTTCTTGGTGTCGAAGTCAAAATGTCTTTCAACGGATTGCGACTGGAGTATGCCCTTGAGGGCAGCTCGAATTATGTTGCATGGAAGGACATAATGGAGGTGGTATTAGATGATAACGGGCTGAAGGAGTTCATAGATGTTGAGATCCCAAAGCCTACTGATGCTGCTCAAGTTGAGGCTTGGCAAAAGAAGATGGAAAAATGTCGAAGGATTCTGTTGGAGGGCGTGAAGGATCACATTGTATCCAACATGCATGGAAAAGCTTCTCCATACTTGATGTGGAAAGTGTTGACAGATTTATTCCAAAGCAAGAGCGACCAGAGGAAGTTGGCGCTCAAGGATAAACTCAGACACATAAAGATGGAGAAAGGCGACAGTATGCCGAAGTACCTCACGAAGTTCATCCAATGCAGGGATGAGCTGGGAAGTGTGGGGGTGACTGTCGATGATGAGGAATTGGTGAGCTTGGCTCTCCTTGGTCTTCCGAAGAGTTGGAATGCCTATCAGGATTCTGTCAATGGTCGGGAGAAATTACCAGGATGGGAGCGACTTTGGTCGGATCTTGTGCAAGAGGAGATAAGGCCGAATACCAGGGACGGATCTTCATCAAAGGCATCTGATGAGAAAACTATGCTTTGGCTACCAAAGCAAAGAAGGGGAAGAGCAAGAAAGCTTCTCATTCCAGTGTGAAAGGCAGGAAGCAGGACATGTCTAAGGTGAAGTGTTTTCACTGTCACCAGCACGGACATTATGCCACAAATTGTCCGTAGAAGAAGAAAAATAAGCATGCTTTTGGATCTGCAGTGGGAGAGGCCTTAGCCTCATAGTTTGAGCTAGATTTTTCGATGATCGCATGCTTGGTCTCAAGTGTGATGGGATCAGTATGGTTCTTGGACAGTGGTGCGTCTTTTCACATGACTGGAGATCGAGATCTGTTTTCAGATCTGGATGAGAAAGATCTTGGAGTGCACATCGAGATGGGCGATGATGGTAGATACAGTGCGACCGGTATCGGTACTATTTCCTTTGAGAGGGAGTCTGGTAAACCCTTCATATTGAAGGAAGTGATGCATGTTCCAGGATTGAAGAAGAATCTTATCTCTGTGGCGATGTTAGAAGACAAGGGATATGATGTTGTCTTCAGCAAGGGAAAGGCTTTCCTGCGCAGTAAGACAACTGGAGAAACCTGGAAGATAGGGGTTCGAGTCAAGAACCTTTATCAATTGCAAGTAGATGGCTGCGCAACAATGGCATGCAAGGCAGAAGGAGTGGTGAGCCGGGATGATGGCGAGTTGTGGCACCGGAGATTGGGCCACCTTCACCATGGAGCTTTGAAGATACTGCAGCAGATTTCTATTGGGCTTCCTAAGGGTACTCTTGCGTAGTCAGATCAGTGCAAGAGATGTACCTTGGGAAAATTTGTGAAAGCCACCTTTCACGAGAAGGATAGTCGCGCCACAACGATCCTTGAGAGAATTCACACAGACGTGTGTGGACCTTTCTCAGTAGCTTCGACAGCAAAGCACAAGTACTATGTGATCTTTGTTGATGATTTTTCTCAGAAGTGCTGGATCTTCTTCATGCAGAAGAAGAGCGAGACATACTCAAAGTTCTGTGAGTTCAAGGCGCTGGTGGAGAAAGAATCGGGGAAGCATGTGAAGGCTCTTAGGAGTGACAATGGTGGTGAATTCATCTCTGGCCGAATTCAAGGACTTTGGTATCGTAAGGAATTTGAGAGAGTTCATAGCACCTCATAACCCACGTGCCAGTAACGGGGGTGGCCGAGCTTAAGAACGTAACTATCGGGTGCCGCATGCGATGTTGCAAGATCGGGGCTCACTCCTTCACTTGTGGGCGCTGAGGCATGCACATCAATGCAAGATATGTGTAGAACCGTTGTCTTCACAAGATACTTGGCATGAGTACACTCGAGGAGGCGTTTTCTCGGTAAGAGGCCCGGAGATTTCCCATTTGAGGATTTTTGGTTCACCCGTCTACATGCATGTGACAAAGGATGCCAGGAAGAAGTCGGGAGCCGACCGTAGAGGTTGGGATATTTGTGGGGTACACTGATGAGTGGTGTGAATTAATTATTAATTAATTCACTAATTATTAACTCATAAACCAACTAAAGAACACATCAGTTAACTGCAATGCATGGACAGTTCAGTGGAGACCAGTGTTAGAGGTGGGTGAAAGGGTGAGTGTGACTATCAGTTGTGACCATGGCTGTGCATGAGATTTTCACACACATTGATGGAGATTGCCAAGAGGATTGCGCAGTTGAAGCTAGTGGGATTCGAACTTGGATCTCATCATTATTCATCTTGGATTGCGCAGTAGAGGCAGGCAGACTTGTGGAGGAGATTTGAACCCGTGACTTGTTCATCTTCCGTGCTAGTTTGTGTGTAGCATGTGAGATAGTGCTGAGAGTTGTGAGAGCTTTGTGCTATGTATTGTTACATGTTCTCTATCATTATAATATACAGATAGTTGGGGGTTTTCAGCTGTATGCTTTCCCCATTACATACTCTGTTATATGTGTGCTTGATTATGTTTTAATGTGCGCATGCGACTGCTTCTATTTCCGCATATTGATGATCAATTGTAGAAGAGGTTATGTATTATGCATGAAGCTTAAATAGTGTGTAATCAGGATAATCTCGGTGAATAATTCAGCTATTATTCAAATTTCTACACGATATGAAAATCATTGGGCGGCAGTGGATTTGAACTAGTATCAGGTTCTTGAGCATCTATGGTAGGATTTCCATAAAGCTTGGCTCGTGTTTGAAGTTCAACACTCTCAATGCCATAAATGGCGGATGGTCCTTCATCGGTAGGATGTGAACCACCATTTCCCCGTTGCTGGTGTTGTGGCGGGTTGTCAACCATGTGTTGATGTTGCTGCTGTTGATGAGGGAAAGGATTATGAAGAACGGCAGGTGTTCACCCAGAATCCTTGTTTGCGATAAAATCGGTGCATTCCTGCAGCCAAGGACATTTGTATGTCAAGTGGTCCTCTGCACAGATCTTGCAAGAAAATTTCACGGGCTTATCCTTCCCTTTGTCATTTTTGGCAGCGTTTTTCTGATTAGGGTTATTCTGATTGTCCGACTGCTCTTCCGAAGAAGATGTATTTTTCTTGTTCTTCTTATTTTTCCCACTAGGTTTTTGTGAAGTTTGCACAGAATTTACCTCAGCGGTAGGAAGAGTAGTCATTTGGTGAGGGGTAGTGGCAGCCGAGGATGGCTGGGAGGCTTTCCCTTGAGACTGTTTTGTGGCTACACTTGATATTGTGCCAACGAGACCGTCGGCATGAGCTCTGATTTTCTGAGTAGCTGCAGGATTTGGGTTACCAGGGGCATTAGGGAGAAAATCATATAGCGTGCCAAATTGTGAATAGATTAAATCCAAATGTTGGGCACGACGAATGCATTGATATTTTGTAACCGCACCAGAAAGTCAAATGTCTTTAGAGATGTGGGGTAAGAGAGACTTACAAAACCAATTAGCTAAGAGATGATCTGGGATTGGCGCTTTGACTAGCCTCCTCCTACGTCTCCATTCATGGATGTGATCGTAGATGTGGGTGGTGGTGTCTTGGCACAGTGAGGTTAACAGTTCCGTTCGGGTTTCAAATCTGATTGGTAATTGGAAGTTCTTTAGAAACTCTATCGCTAAAGCACCAAAAGTGTTTATGGAAGTGCGTGGAAATTCAATATACCACTTGGCGGCATTGCCTGTAAGGGTGCGGGGAAACAGTCGAAGCCGGGCACTATCATCCACCATGGAATTAGATATAGACCATAGATGAAAGGTAGTGATGTGTGCGGCTGGGTCGTCCCCTTGTTTCCCATCGAACTTTGGGATGTCAGAAGGAATCTTGTGCGGTACTGGAGGCCAGAGCGGGTTATGATTGATGGGATCATTAATCAGTTTATGGATGTCGGGGATGTCCAGAGCTGCCAAAAATGGCAATTGTGGATTTGCCCCCGAATCTAACCAAGGAAGTATGGGCTGACTATTTAGACCATAGGGTCCTCCCATCAATGTGTTACCAGGAGGATAAGTAGGAATTTGATAAAAATTTCCTATAGGTGGAGGGCTAGGGACATATGGTTGCTTTCTATAGGGCATATTGTATTGTGGCGCGAATGGTTGGTTGTCCCCAGTGTAAAAGTGCCCCCCCATTCTAGATGGAGGTTGGGGTGGGTTAGTCCATATGGATGCAATAGAGTTTCCTAGAGGCATGCTACTACTTGCATAGTTCGACAACGGCATAGACCCTACACCTACATTTGAACCACTTAAGGGAATAGTATTAAAAATAGGTTGTCCCGTTTTTCCTAAGGATTGCAGGGGAAGTAAATGTTCCCTGCTACCTGCGTGCTAGTGACACTGACCCCAGGCATAGTGGCCAAGGGGTTTGAACTCAGCAAAGGGTTCCAACCAAAAGGGTTTCTAAAAGGAACCGAAGTAGTCACACTCGTGGGAGGAGCAACTGTGGGTCCCAACATGGTCACGGTAGGAGTAGATCTCGAAGGATTCGACAAGCTACTGACAGTTGTGATGACCGTAGGGTTGGGATTAGGTATATGTTGACTACTAGGGTTACCAAGTGATGGCATAGAACTGACCTTGTGGATGTCGGTGGTGAAATGGATGTTTGTGTGGCCAAAGACATATCTTGGCGTGGTGGAATCTAAACTATCATAGGCCCCAATGGATCAATGAGTGGAGGATTGTAATGAGGTACGACACCTTCCGTGAAAGGGTCCTCCAGAAATTTCGTATGATATGAGGCTATGTGTAAATTAGTGTTTGTCAATGGAGACTACTCTTCCGTAGAAGGCATGGGTTCACCAAGGTTCAGTTGTTCCTCAAGAGGCAAAGGAGGTAGACCTTGCTGTTGTCGAGACAGATGGCGTGGGTCGGATGACGCCATGGTGACCTGTTTATTTTTAACAAATTTTAATAAATTGTGATGTATTATAAAGTCTCAATGACAATAACCACACACCTAAAAAAAGAAAAAAGAAAAAAGGACTCTCTAAAATCAATTAGCAAGCAGCCAGAATAGGGTGCCCTGTCTGAGTACTACCATTTGATGGTGATGAAATCTAGTATCACAGTAGTATACAGAGAGGGTTGGTCGAAAGTAAAGTTACGTTCACTCTAGATCTTCGCCCGAACCTCAGACGATAGGTGTAAGCACTCTTGTGAAGATGAGAACCCTCCTAAAGACCGAAGACAGAGTGGGTTCGTCTATTTCAGGTACCAAGACAACCTGTCCTAATCACCTTGTGTAAGTCCCTAAAAAGTATGGCCACTAAAGATACCTCAAATCACAGACATCATCAGGGGAGTCCACGATCAAGGATAACATGCTATATGGGCAGAATACCTGCATCCCCGATCTAGTTTCGACATCCCCGAAGGGAACCCCAATATATAACACACCCACTAGATGCAGTCAAAGGTAGGCTACCTTCTTGTGCACCCAAGTGTTGTCTCGCTCTGAGCTCCGGTAAAGGAACGGTCCCGATAATATGAGCGCAGTAGGATTTCACTCGTTAATGACTCTAGTTTCAAGTTTTGAGATCTTGGGTGATTTTCTCACTTTTCCTAACCCAAGATCCTAGCCTGAACTACTGTTGGTGTGAGCTCAAAAAGAGTAATGTGATTGCTTTTATTATCGCTTGATTCTTAGTGTACTTCATTATTAGTCTTGCGGAGGGGGAGTGGACGTATGAAATGTAATGAGACTCTAACTCAAGAAACCATGCAAAAATATGCTCTAAATATTCAATTTGATGAAGAGTATTTATACAAGGAGAGGTTTCTTTTCAACATCCATGCACTAACATTCAAATAGCACAATTCAACTTTAAAGATTCAGACTTATATCTACCTCTTCTTAACAGTCTATAGACTAAAATTTTCAGAATTAACTCAGCTAGATGTAGAAAAACTAAAAAAAAATAAAATTCTTCTTTAAAAAGTAAATGCTTTTGACACTAACTTTTCAAACAAGAGAAAACAAACAGAAATGCCAGCTTAGTAAACAAGCACAGGAATTCAGTCAAGGAGAGATACTGATGGCCAAAAAACTCTACAACCAAAACACAATCACAAGGGTGAACAACAAATTTTGGCTGAGTAACGCACTATCTCTGAGTAAATACAACGTTAATCCAGAACTAACGCATTGTATTTAAGCAGAGCCCGCGTTATAATGCACTGGAACACCAACAGAGGTAGATTTAGCCAGGGTAAAGTTCTTCAGTTGGTCAAACAGAAACATGATTGAACTCTGCGAGCTTTTGAAATGTCTACTGGGCATAAAGACTGGTCAGAAGGGTCTGTGAACAGAGGAAAGAAGAAAGGAGGAAAGAAATAGTCCAGAAACTATGGGGAAACTCCCTAGCGGAGTCGCCAATTCTGCTATAGGGTAAAATTATTGGGTTGTTGGTTATTGAATATCCCTCTCAGGGCTTTCCGGTGCCTGAGGCAGACAGTAAGATTAGCTGTATATTTCACAAAGATGGCACATACATATTCATATTAACTTAAAAAAACTTGATAGAATAAGATGGAAGATTACGTCTTTAATGATCTGAGAGTCTCTTGGAGAGCACTAGGCAGCGAAGCAAGAGTTATCCTTCACCAGATCCAAATCTTGACCCTGCAATCAGTCAAAGCACCCGTGTAATATTTACCATAACATACATTTCCTATCAATTAAGTCAATATATAATAAACATTTAAACTATGCACATCTAAGCCATTCATCTCATGCTATATAAGTGATTAAAATAATAATGACAATATCAATGCATAGAATGGACAAAAAAGATACAATTCTATTGATTTATAAAAAGGAGGATTACAACCGTCGATTGTACCAAGCCCTCCTCAGCCTTCCAATCTCTCTATCTCTCAAAGTGTTGATGTCTTGACCAACAAGTTCTTAATGAACCTCTTTGAACTTTGACCTTCACACTACAACAATGATCTCTACTTCAGAAGTATTCAAAAACTTTGACAATCCTTCAACCTTGAACCAAGAGCCTTCAACTCCATTTTATAGGAGATGGAGAGAGCAATCATTGCCCTTCTCTTTCCACCAGTTCTGAATAGAAAAAAACAATATGTTTCCTCAACTTCCATGCTTTTTCCTTCTTTGAGAGTTCAGTTGTTTATGGCAAGGCCCAATAAGAGATTAGTGCTTTGCAGTTTCCTTTTTGTACTAACTCTCTTGTGAGAAAAAGCTGGAGATTCAAATCATTCTCCGCGGGTTTTTCCCGTTCCAAACTCAAAACATAGGTAACACTGCCCTCTAGTGTAAACAGAGTGTTTCCCTAGCCACTAACACGACCTATTCACTGATTAGGTGCGTTATAACACTCTTGTGTTGTTATAGTGAGGCATTACCTTAGCATAAATAGGTTTAGTTTAGGTCTTTGTATTCCTTCCATATTTTTCTCCTCTGAGCTGATGAGGAGGTATTTTGACTTGTAACAGCTTCCTGCCCAATCCGCATCTGTGAAGCCATGCAAATTCACCACATTCGTATGTTTGTACCATAAACCATACTTAGATGTGCCCCTGAGATATCTCAGGACATGCTTGCCCGTCTTCTAAAACAGCTTGGTAGGCTTAACCATCACTTGATAAAGTTGGTTCACTGCATAACATATGTCCAGTCTTGTATTGACTAAATACATGAGCGAACCCACCAAATTTCAATAAATAGTGGCATCCACTATCTCTGTCGATGTAACATCCTCTTCCTTCCAATTTCCTGGAAGAGGAGTGTCGATAGGCTTGCAGCCTTGCATGTGAAACTTCTCTAGTATCTCTCGGGCATACTTGCCTTGAGACACAAATAGGTCAACTTCTCGCTGCCATATTTCCAATCCAAGGAAATAATGAAGGAGGCCTAAATCCTTAATCTCAAACTCCTTTGCAAGATCAGCCTTGCATGAGTGTATCAACTTCTCATCACCTGTTAGTATCAAATCATCAACATAAAGTACAATGATCAAAACCTTACCCTCAACAACAATCTGGTACAGGTTTGCATCCGTCTCACTCTTGGTGAAGCCAAGTCCAGTAAAATAGCTGTCGATCTGAGTGTACCAAGCATGGGGTGCTTGTTTCAGCCCATACATTGCTCTTTTGAGCCTGCACACATGCGACTCGCTGCTGAAGATATCAAATCCTTTAGGCTACTCAATGTACACCTCTTCCTCAATGATCCCATTAAGGAACGCAGTCTTCACATCCATCTGATGAATGTGCCAACCCATCTGCTCTGAGAGAGCAAGGATGGTCCGTATGGAAGAATACCGTGTGATAGGTGCAAAGGTTTCTTCATAGTCAATCCCCTCAATCTGTGAGAAGCCCCAAGCAACAAATCTTGCCTTATAATTCTCCACGCTCCCATTAGCAGCTTGCTTTACCTTGTAGATCCATCTTGATCCTACAACTAATTTTCCCACCGGCCTTGGAATAATCTCCCAAGCACTGTTTTTGACAATGGAGTCATACTCCTCCACCATGTCATCTACCCATGTGGGCTCCTGCGCTTCTTCTTCAAAAGAAGATGGACCTGTCACAATACACTTGCTCATAAGAGCCATGTATCCAGTATATCGTTCAGGTGACTGTCTCTGTCTGTGTTGTGATGTAGGAACTCCTACATTCTGTGCCACATCTACCTTCAGTCTCTCAGCTTCTGTGGTACGCTTCCTACCTTGTCTGATGTTTGGTTCTGCATGAGTGGACTCCTCCACTCCATGAATCTCCTCTTGTGGCTGATCCACATCTAGAGGCTCATATTTGGGAACAAGAAGTTCCTCCTCCGCATGCAAGTGTAGCTCCCTCTCAAGCGACAACTTCATGGCTTTCACCTCATTGAATTTTATATCTCGTCGCATAACAGTCATCCGACTATTTGGAAAATACACATGATAGTTATGGGGTGTTTCGTGTACCCCACAAATATCCCAACTTCTGCAGTCAGCTCCAACTTCTTCCTGGTGTCTTTCGTCACATGAATGTAAACAGGTGAGCCAAAAATCTTCAAATGAGAAATATCAGGCTTCTTACCAGAAAAAACTTCCTTGGGTATACTCATGCCAAGTACTCTATGAGGAAAACGGTTTTGCACATAAACCACAGTGTTGCATTCTTTTGCCCACAAGTGCATCGGTAGGCCCTGGTCATGGAGCATCGCTCGTGAAACACCCACGATCATTCTGTTCTTTCTCTCCGAAACCCAATTCTGCTGTGGGTTATGAGGCGCTATGAGTTCTCTTCGAATTCCGTCTTTGCTACATAAGTCTTTGAATTCGCCAGAGATGTATTCACCACCATTATCGCTCCTTAGAGCTTTCACCTGCTTCCTCGACTCCTTCTCCACCAATGCCTTGAACTCACAGAACTTTGAGAACGTTTCCCTCTTCTTCTGCTTGAAGAATATCCAGCATCTACGAGAAAATTCATCAACAAATATCACATAATACTTGTGTTTCGTTGTTGAAGCAACCGAGAATGGTCCACACACGTCTGTGTGAATTCTCTCCAGGAGCACCGAAGCACGGTTCTCCTTCTCATGAAAGGTGGTCTTCACAACCTTACCCATTGTACATCCTTTGCACCGATCTGACTGCGCAAGAGTACCCTTGGGAAGTCCAGTAGAAATTTGCTGCAAAATTTTCAAAGCACCATGGTGAAGATGGCCCAATCTCCTGTGCCATAACTCGCCCTCATCCCGGCTCACCACTTCTTCTACTTTGCCCACCATTGCAACATAGCCATATACCTCCAGCTTGTAGAGATTCTTAATTTTAACCCCTATCTTCTTGGTTTGACCCATTGTTTTATGTTGAAGGAAGGCTTTTCCCTCACTGAAAACAACATGATAACCCTTGTCTTCCAGCATTGTGACTGAGACCAAGATATTCTTCAGACCTGGAACATGCATGACATTCTTCAACAAGAACGGATTACCGGACTCCCTCTCAAAGGTAATGGTCCCAATGCCAATAGAACTGTACCGACCATCGTCGCCCATCTATATATGCATCTGGAGGTCCTTCTCCTCCAAGTCACTAAAAAACTCTTTGTCTCCTGTCATATGGAAAGACACACCACTATCAACATACCACACCGATCCCACGCAGCTTGAAACCAAGCATGCGATCAAGGAAAAATCCAGCTCAAATTTCGAGGCGAAGTCCTCTCCAGCTGCAGATCCAACATCCTGTTTATTCTTTTTCTGTGGACAATTAGTGGCGAAATTTCCATGCTCATGACAGTGAAAACACTTCATTTTGGACAAGTCCTGCTTCTTTCCTTTCACACTGGATTTAGAAGGATTTTCTTCCCCTTCCATTTCCTTGCTTTGGCAGCCAAAGCACAATTCTCTTCATCTTCATTCTTCGATGAAGATCCATCCCTGGTACCTCGCCTTATCTCCTCCCGCACAAGATCCGACCAAAGTCTCTCCCATCCTGGCAGTTTCTCCCATCCAATGATAGAGTCTTCGTAGCTATGCCAACTCTTCGGAAGCCCAAGGAGAGCCAAGCTCACCAAGTCTTCTTCATCAACAGTAACCCCCACACTTCCCATCTCATCCTTTCAGTGGAAAAACTTCATGAGGCATGTTGGAATACTGTCGCCTTTCTATATATAGGAGTCCATGGGGCCACAATGTAATCCTAGTGGGGCCACAATGTAATCCTAACCGACCTAGCAATAATAATTTAAGGGCACAATAATAACAATATGGGGGTTACAAGGGTACAATAATAACAATAATGGGGTTACACTAACAACAATAAGGGACTATACTAGTAATATAGGGACCTAACATGCCCCTCTCCTTCAAAAAAATGTTCTCCTCAACACTTGAGTAGCTCTGGGTGCTTCTGTATAAAATTATCATCCTCCCATGTAGAATATTTAGTGGGTAAGTTCTTCCACTTGATGAGATACTCTGAAATTGATCGATTTCGTAGCTGTTGAGTTCTTGTTTCTGTGACCGCTTCAGGTTCCAATACAATTTTTCCTTCCTCATAAAGTTATGGCAATATTGTTTGAACTAGAATATTTTCACCTATAACCTTCTTTAAGCATGAAACATGGAAAATTGGATGCACTCGTGAAGAAGCAGGAAGCTCCAATTTTGTATGCCATAGTACCAATATTTTGCAACACCTTGTAAGGAACATAGTACTTTGGCAATAATTTGTTATCCTTCTTATCTTTCTTTAGGGACATTTGTTTGTATGGTTGTAGCCATAAAAATACCCAGTCTCCTACATCAAAACTTCTCTCGTTGTGATGTTGATTTGCCTATTGTTTCATTCAATTTTGTGCCAAATTCAGGTTGTCCTTTAAGAGTTGCAGAACTTCTTGTCGATGCTCGATGTGATCTTCCACTGCTTGAACCTTTGAATTTCCTCTTAAAGATGATGTGATGGATGGTGGATGATATCCATAAAGTGCCATAAATGGGGTCATTTTTGCTGCAGTATGGAAGGAATTGTTATACCACCATTCAGCTAGAGGTAACCACTTGACCCATTGTGTTTGTTTATCAGATACAAAACAACAAAGATATCCTTCAAAACATTTATTTACTATCTCAGTTTGACCATCAGATTGAGGATGATAAGATGAGCTATGAGCTAACTGAGTACCCAAACAAGAAAATAACTCTGTCCAAAAATTTCCAGTAAAAATGGGATCTCTGTTGCTCACAATAACCCTTGGGTTTCCATGTATCTTTTGAATTGTGTCCATAAATGTAGTAGCAACTGTACTTTCTTTAAATGGATGAGATAATGCACAAAAGTGTGCATACTTGGTAAGTCTATCAACTACCACCATGATTACACTCTTTCCTTTGGACTTAGGTAAGCCTATGATAAAGCCATTGAAATCTCCTCCCAACGTTGACTTGGAATGGATAAAGGTTGTAGAAGATCTGGGGTCTTAGTTGTCTCAACTTTATTATGCTAGCAAACCAAACATTCTGCCACAAACTTTTGAATATTATATTTAAGGCCATCCCAAAAAAATTCTTTCTTCACCCTATGGTAAGTTTTTAAAAACCCTGAGTGTCCTCCTAAAGGAGAAGTGTGCAATTCCAAAAGAATCTTTTGTTTTAGTTGGGAATTCTTACAAAGATATAAGCAATCTTTGAACCATAAGGAATCATTTTTCCAACTAAATGTATCAGATGTACTAGGATCTTGCTGCAAATTTTGAATGAGTGTCCACACCTTTTCTTCCTTCTTCCATTCATCTCTTGCTTCAATTATCAAATCTATTTGGATAATAGAAATAGCACCAAGAAATGCTTCCACCTCTTCATTATTTCTTGAGAGTGCATCTGCAACAATAGTTAGCTTCACTTTTTTGTATATTATTTCAAAGTCATAATCGAACATCTTTGTGACCCATTTTTGCTGCTCTTCTGAAGATAGTCTTTGTTCCAAAAAGTGTTTAAGACTATCATGATCAGTTTTTACCTTGAAGTGTCTTCCCATTAGGTAAGTTCTCCATTTATTTAGTGCATGCAATATTGCTAACATTTCCTTCTCATAAATAGGTTTCTGTAAATACTTTCCTTTGATTGGATGACTTTCAAAAGAAATGGGTCTTCCTTCATGCATTAAAACAACACCAATTCCATTTCCTGAGGCATCACATTCCACAATAAAGGTTTTTGTGAAGTCTGGCATAGCTAAGACCGGTGCTAGGCACATTGCCTCCTTAAGATGTTCAAAGGCCTTAGTTGCTTCAGGAGTCCATGAAAATGCATCTTTCTTCAATAATGTTGTTAGAGGTGCTACTATTCTCCCATAATTCTTAACAAACTTTTGATAATACCCTGTTAACCCGAGAAATCCTCGCAACTGCTTTATGGTTGTGGGGACTTTCCATTCCTTAATGGCTTTAATTTTGTTAGGGTCTACCTTAACACCCTCGTGAGATACAATATGACCCAGATATTCCACCTCTTGTTCTCCAAAGAAATATTTGGGTGTTTTTGAATATAATTGTTTCTCCTGAAATAGTTTGAGCTCCCTGTCAACATGTTGAACATGATCCTTCCAAGACCTACTATAGATTAATATATCATAAAAAAATACTAGCACAAATTTTCTAAGGAAGGGTTTGAAAATGGAATTCATCAACCCTTGAAATGTAGAAGGTGCATTGGTAAGGCCAAAAGGCATGGCCAAAAATTCATAATGATCCTCATGAGTTCGAAATGTTGTTTTCGGAATATCTTCAGTCTTCATTCTAATTTGATGATACTCTGAACGAAGATCCAATTTGGTAAAATAAATTGCTCCATGTAATTCATCAATAATAGGAATGGGAAATTTATCTATAATGGTGAGCTTATTGAGCTCCCTATAATCCGGACACATGCGCCTTGATCCATCCTTCTTGTGTACCAATACTGCAAGAGCAGAGAAAGAAATTTGACTAGGTTGAATTATACCTGCCTCTAACATTTCTGCAATCATACGTTCAATTTCGCTCTTTTGGACATAAGGATATCTATAAGGCCTGATGTTTGGAGGAACACTTCCTAGAATCAAATGAATAGCATGATCATGATCACGAATAGGTGGGAGTCCTTTTGGACTTTCAAAAACCTTGGAATGATTGTCCATGAATTTTTGGAGATCTGCAGAAATAGATGATTTTGATGGTGGAACTTCTAGTGAGCATAATTGTGCAATTATGCCTCGTTGTTATTTCTTTAGAATATTTGTCATGAAATAAAAGCTTATTATCTTTCCCAGCTTCCCTGCAATACCCTGTAATTCGACTTCCTTTCCTTCTGAAAAAAAATTCAAGAAAAGTTCTTGAAATTTAAAAGGTACCGTCCCCAAATATTGTAACCATTGTACTCCTAGTACAACATCAACACCTCCCATAGGAATGGAAACCATTGGACTATTCAATACATATCCCCCCATGGTTAGCTTTATATTATGGCATTTTCCAAAGAAATTTATATTTCCTCCATTTGCAACCATCACTTGAAATTCTAGTGCTGGGTATAGGAAACAGTTCAATTCCTTGGCTACCTTACAATGAATAAAATTATGGGTACTACCTGAATCAATCAACACTATTACCTTTTTCTTCTTGATATGTCCTTCTATCTTGAGAGTTTGAGGAGTGGTAATTCCCACCAATGCATTACACGATATGGTCAGACTCATTTCTTCCTCTTCTTGGGTTGGTTCCTGGTGTATATCCTCTTCTTGTTCATTTTCTTCTTCCTCTTCACAATCTATGTAAAATAATTTCTTCTCAGGACACTTATGACCTTTAGTGTATTTGCTATCACAACTGTAGCAAAGCCCTTTTGCTCTTTTTTCTTCCAATTGTTGTGGTGTCAACCTTGTAGGTTGTGGAAATCTAGGAGTAGCAACACTTTCCTCTTTATAGAAGTGAGTGGTAGGCTTCCTTGTCGCCATAATTTTACATTCAATTTTTCTTGCCAACCTGAATGCCTTCTCCAATGAATCAGGTTCCAAAATGCGAACTTCATGTTGGATGCTATCCTTTAAAGTACCTATGAAGAGATCAATCCTGTGTTCCTCTAGAATATCAGTTACCCTTATATTCAATTTTTGGAAGTCCTCAATGTGCTCCCCCATTAAACCCTTTTGTTTGAGATTTATCAATTGGCTAAAGAAGGTGTTTCTCTTTGTATCCTCATAATGTGCTATTGATGCAGTCACTCTGCTGAAAGTCAAACTCTCCCCTTTTTCGATGCCCTCATTCTTTGTCTCCCTGTGGTCCCCTTTTATTCTTCGGCAATTTTATTCATCAAATTTGGGAAAATTGATAAATAAACATAATTGGTAGCTTTTATAATATTATATTGCAGTCCCGGCTTATATATATATATTCCAATATATATTCACTCTATAATAAACTTTCACTCTTTTTAATGTATTATTGTTATGAGCCGACGGAATAATATATCAATGATTTACAACAATAACCTTTGTAATAATATGTGGGTCCAACCACCTTAGCCTAGCGAACCAATTAACAACGGCGTCGTACCTTGGTTAATTATCGTGCATCTCTGTCACGCGAGGGCCGTCTGATGGCCTGCTCTGAGATAAATGGCCTGTATATATTCCGCTGCGTGTCCCACGACAGTCCTTTAACGCGCGAAATAGTGGTTTTGTGGGACGTCCCATCCACCACGTGTCATCCTCTCAGTGGAATCGCTCCACGACCCAGCGATACCGCCTTCGTGCCAAAGGTGGTGCGGAATGGGGGCAATCCACCATTGTAATACCACTCTGGTTTTCTACAGTACTTGCCTCGTTTAATGTATCGGTTTGTGCTATATTTGGCTATTCTCTGCGTGTTAACCGGTTTAATTCTTCGGTGGAGGAATTTAGTTACAAATAGACAGGTTATCTCGCGTTAGTGGGAATTCCACCCATGAACAAAGTCCACGACGCATGCGCTGTGATTGGGATTTAATACACAAAGACCATCCGAACCATTAAGAGACACAGTACACAGAGGGAGGGAACTGTATGGCAGTATTATATACGCACAGGCTACAATCGCTTCACGATTAAACAAATTTACTCAGAAATACCAATTCGAGACAAATTGATAATCAAATGGGAATAGAATTCACTCCGTCGGAAGCAATTGCACAACACAAAATTTATTGTAGAAACCTTTCTTCTGTCCTCTCCCCCTTCTTACATCGGAAGCATACATTTATATACAAAATCTCATGACTCTTCGGTTCCTCTGTGAGGACCATTCTAGAATTCAACAGTCTAATTAGAACAATTCGACTAACTGGACTCTGACAGCTAGACTAACTTGCTATTCAACTTCTACTGCTCCAACTGAAATAATAATACAATCAGCTAAGGTGAAGACACCTAGCTGTAGCAATTTGACTGTTTTTCAACCCTCCTAGCCACAACATGTGGACAAAACTCCTACATTTCTGGCTAGTGCCTAACGCTCCTGCATCAGCTATCATTTCCTCTGTAAAAATTGACCAAGTGACAATTTTTTTACGGGAGAAAAGCCATCGATACCATACAAATGTATTTTGTTCTAAATGTAAAGTTGCAATGCATACCTTTTGTGTGTTTTTCACATTATGGAGATCAAAATATTGCTCCATCTGTAGTATCCATGTTACAGGATCCTTTCCATCAAACTTCCTCATATCCATTTTTGGGATATGGTGGTTCTTCCCGCCAACATTAGATTTTATGAAATCATGATTAACATTTATTTTGTTCTCATCATGAGTTTCCTCTACTATATTTTCACCATTAGGAAACATTTCTTGTATCAACTTTGTCAAAAATTCCATGTATGCTTTTAGATCATTCTTCATGTTTTCCATTTTCTCATCGATCTTAGCTTCCATGCCATCCATCTTAGATTCCATGCCATCCATATTAGATTCCATGCCAGCTTCCATGCCATATATCTTAGATTCCATGCCATTCTTCAAACCATCCATCTTATATTCCACGCCTTTCTTCAAACCATCCATCTTAGTTTCCATGCCTTTCTTCAAAACTTCCATGTCATTTTTTGTTGCTCTTTGCGAGAGCGAAATTTGTTGCACTTGCTCTTGTAATTTTGATATGTCATGTTGTCATTCTTTGTCTTCATGAGTCATAGTAGAGCCTTCTAAAGGCTTAATGGGTGTTGAATTATTTTTAGGGGCCATTTTAGAATCCAATACTGATATCTATTCTACAATATTCCCTTGGAATCAATTCAACTTGATTCTTCAAATAAGACTTATGCAATTCGGAAAAAAAATACACACCTTTTAGTTTCTTTTGAGGAGCTCGACATTGAAATTGAATTATCTCTATAATTGAGGATCCTCAATATCTAAAATTCAGCCCTGTAGTAGCCCTCTGAAGCTTCTTTCAAATTCCACAAGTCTGATCTGATTTGGATTCTTCAAGGAAAAGTTATGTCCAATCTCCCATAATGACCCAATTTTGTACTAGTTCAGTAGAGAAAACTTGTACGACTTGCCACATGTCACTTTTTCCTCCTTTGGCTCTAAAATTGATAGACCGAAAACTAGAGTCCATGTACTTATGGACACATTTACGAAATTACAATCCGATGGTCAGAGAGAGAGCTATGAAGATTTTCCCACGATCACCTCTTTGAGATGAAATTCATAAGCCTAAAAAATCCCTAACTTCCACAGATCATATCTCCGAAAATATTTCGAACCAATATCTGAAATTTTTTGAAAATGTTCCTTAGGATTGTGGCTTTGTACTCTAAAAATTTCAGCTTCTGAACCTTCGTAGAAAAGAAATTATTATGAAATTACCACGATGACCTGTTTATGTTAAATTCAGGAGCCTGCAAAATTACCTAACTTGCACAGATCATATATCCTAAAATATTGCGAACCAAGATCTAAAGTTTTTCAACGATGTTCTTCAGGATTTTGGCTTCGCACTCTAAAAAAATTCAGATTCTAAACATTCGTAGAAAAAACGTTATAGAGAAAATTCCACGTTGACCTGTTTGGAGCAGCGAAACCCTAGAATCTCAAAGCTCTGATACCAAATGTTGTGAAACCAGCTCCAAATAGAGAAGAAAAGAGATATCAACACCTTAGAAATAAGCCACTTCGAGGGGACAACCTCCAATACATTACATGAATGAACAATTCTTGGATGATTCAAATTACAAAACCTCCTTTCTATATATAGGAGTCCATGGGGCCATAATGTAATCCTAGTGGGGCCACAATGCAATCCTAGCCGACCTAACAATAATAATTTAAGGGCATAATAATAACAATATGGGGGTTACAAGGGTACGATAATAACAATAATGGGGTTACACTAACAACAATAAGGGACTATACTAGTAATATAAAGACCTAACACTGAGAATCATGTTCCTCCTTCGCACAAACATGCATTTGATGCAAGCTTCTCCTTAGAAACTACTTTTGCAAGTTAAACCCATTTGAGTGAACTACAATAATGGGTTCCAAAATCAGTAATAATAAGAAAATAAATGACCATTCTTTACCTCCACGATTCCAAATTCCACATCTGGAATAATGCATTCGCCATCTCCTTCTCTTCTTGGCGTTAACACATAAAATGGTATATAATGGCTGAAATTTTTTTGGCATCTTATCCCTCTTTCCATCATCCTCTAGTTCAACATGCTTCTCATGCCATGGATTTGATAATGAAGGCTAAACATGAGTCTCTTGCTCAAGATTGGACCTTCCCAAATTCCCCCGACATCTTGTCACAAACACAAACATCAATCTGAAAAACACATCATGCAAGAAACATAACTTGATGACATATCCTTTTTCTCCTTCAAAGCAACAAATTTCACATCATGTGAACATCGCCATGTACTCTTACATCTTGGTATCAAACTCATTGACCAAATACAAGTCGATACTCATGCATCTTCAGTTAATCGACCAACACAAGTCGACACTCATGCATGTGCAAATGATCAACACTCTCAAGTTGACACACATACATGATTAACGAAGTGAGTCAACATACTCCACTTTCAAACACCTTCCTGGCATAAACATGAAACATGCATTCAATTGGCAAAGAAATGCATCAACATAAAAATACATGTAAGGCCTTAATTGGATATGAAATCTAACCATCTCTTACCAAACCATTTCAATGTCGATTCTTTCAGCTGCACATCATCATGTGAATGATCCTAACCCACATCGATTATGGAATCCTCTTTTCCATTTCTATCAAGGTATGTTTCCACCTGCTTCAAATTTCGTGGATGAATTGTTGGATACAAAGTCCAACATTTGTCTACAAGGTGACCTTGCTTATGGAAACGAGTGCAAAACAATTGCATCTTCTTTTCAACATGGTTTCCATTGTCCAATGGAACTTTGTATTTCTGCCTCATTTGTTTAGAAAGTTTCATGTGCATGGCTATCTTCTTCCAACATCTTGAAAAAATATGGTTACTCAAACCACAAAAGGAACATGCAAACCTTTTCTAAATCTTATGTGAGAATTCGCCATGTTTATCATAATCAAAAGAAACTTGATTAAAGGCAGATTTATACTTTGAACATTCAGATTTATCGCATTCTTAAGGAGATGAATTTGATGTGGTAGTGGCTCTTTTCGAAATACCAACAATGTATCCAATGCATTTAGATATTTCAACATCCTCTTGTTTTCCATTCTCATTAGTTGCATGCTTCTGAGCATCTTCTTGCAAAGTGGGTGTAAAAATTTTTCATTCCTCATGAACACAATCTTCACAAACTTGATGTAATGAACATGAAATGAAATTATTTCTTGGAACACCTTCATGTTCCTTCTTGGCTTTGGAGAATTCTCCATCACGTTTTCCATAACCAGGACCCAAACACCTAGGCCTTTCCTCAACAACAATTGGCTCAACTATGCCTTGTGCATGTTATCCTTTACCTTCATAGCCCATTTTAATCAATAATTTGGACCTTAATCCTCTAGCATGTCTCTCAAAAGCACCTACACATTCATCTGGAGAATAAATAGAAGATAAACATGATTTTCATACCTATTTTTCATGCACATACTTGGCTAGTGTTTTATTTTCACAATGGAGTTGAGTCTCCATCTCATGCATATTTTCAAATATTTCATTTGCAACATTGATCCGAGTCTCCATCTTATGCAACTTTTCAAGAAGCTCTTGCTTCTTGAAAAGTATAGTACTCTTCCTCTTATCTTCATACATATCTTGCACCATATCATTCATGATGTAGACATTCTGCAACATATTTTATCAAAGTGTTTTGCTAAGGAAGATTGAATAGAAACAATGATTAATGAAGCTTCCATCACACCTGCAATGCATAAAAATCTTCTTTGATGTGGTTTGAGGATTGAGCTCTCACGATTGACCTTCTCCTTCACACATAAACTTGCACACAGTTAAATTCTCCTTGCATAAATTCAAAACCAATAGGTAATTTTTGTAGCTAACCTTGGCTAAAAGGGGCTAAATTTTTGCTCTGATACCAACTTGATATGAATATGGGAAAACTAGTTTTGCTATGCTAGCTCCCTCATAAGTTAAATAAAAATTTGTTTAGGACCGTCTCAAGTTAACCAATTGTGAAGGGGTTTATGTGTCAAGTTTTAAGTGTCTTTGATGAGAAATTTATGATTTAATTAGCTTTTAAAAACTCATGTACAAAAAATAAAATGTAGAGAAACAACACACAACATACACATAATACAATAGATGATAACGAAGTTCACCCCTCCTGGGCTACATCTCCATGGACCTGCTTCAACTAGCTAGGCCTTCTTGGGATTAATGGTCAAATTTTTGGTTACATGCATCTGCAGTGATCCAATGGATTTTCAACTTGCTCCATCCGATTTAGAAGACCCCAAAACCTCAAAAATGGCTATTCAATCTCTGAAAATGGTTTCCAGCTAATCTAGGCTTGACCTCCTCTCTTGGTGGCCCTAGGATTATTTAATCTTCAAAGTGTAAAAAAAAATTCATAATTGCTCCTTTGCCTCTGAAACCTGTTCCAGTGGATTCAACACATGCCAATCTGATAAAAATGACTCTTCTTGAACCAAAATTGGTCAAAATTTCTCCTTGTTAGCACCCTATGAATTTTTGACAAGTGAAACAGGGGGCTAAATTGTTTTCTGAGCCTTCATTAAGGAATGCATCCCCTCCGAAAACACATCATCCTTGAAGCCTCCTGGTGCCTTTTCCCCTTCGTTAAATCATCACTACTGTTCCCAGTTTAAAACCTTTCTGTTACTGTGAAGAATGCCCAAAGGGCCTCCTTTTCCATTATTTCATCCCCATTAAACCTCTGTTTTCATCATCTGTTTCCCTCCCTTAATCCCTCATGAATCCTCTAAATCACCCTAACTCCCCTTTAAACCTTACAAACACCCTTTGTTTGGTCTAATAAGCCCTTTTCCTCTCTACCGTTACCCTTTTTTTGCCTTAAAATACACTAAACTAAGCCAAAAAACCCATTTTTCTTTATAACAGGCTTAGCCCCCTTCGGCTAGCCCCTAAACCACTTCCCCTCCATAAGCCCGAGCGCTAAGACGAAGTGCTAGTACATAAGGCACTAATCGCATCGAAAAATCAGAGCGGGACATGCTTTTTCATTGTAAAACCAAAACTTCCGATGCGATAGTGTATTGGGTCTGTCGGCTTTGAAATAATTCCCGCCATTGATTTGAATAGATCTTGTTAGAGTCGGTCCTTACAGCCCTCCGTCAGAGATCGTTTCGCTTTTGCATATTCATTCTTAGGTGTCTCGCTTGTTCCACTTCGTTGCATCACAATGTTTAAACTGTGCCATCCTCTGTCCCTCCCAATTGCGATCCTCCGATACGATCGTGGCCATTGAATCCACAAGAACCAATAGCCAGGATTCACCCTCATTCCACCATGCATTCCCCGATTGGTTTCCTCCGATCCAATCACAGCCGTCGATCTCTCATAGATCCAACGGTCCAAAACCAATCGCACCATCGCTCATCGAAGTTTTGGCCCTCCCATCACTCCCCTCCGATTAGATCGCAACCGTCCATCCTTGATGATCTAATGGCTCAGATTTCCCTCGCCCACTAACCATTTTCTCTGCCTATGTATCTCCTCCGCAGATCTTAGCCTTTCATCCACATATCGGACGGTCCAAAATGAAATCGTCGTCCGTCTGGCCCCGACTCTACCAACCGTGCATCTCCTCAGATCGTGCTCCGTCTCCTACCATCCGATCTGCCCACTCCTGATCTGACGGTCCTCAGTAATATCGCACAGTTTGGGCATCCAAAGTTTAATATTTCAAATTCATGCAATATGGGTGGTTTTCTAAAGCCACGTGTTAGTCAGGGACCCATATCGCATTGAAAAAGTGAAAACCACTCCCCTCCCTTTTGGCCACGCGAAACTAGCAGTTTTGTATCCCAAAACCACTTCCCCACTTCATCGCCTGAAGTCTCATTTGTAGATCTCGACAGTTGATCTCTGCAGATCAACAGTCCTCGTTGCATTTCGCACTTCCTTCACAATTTCTCATCGCGCAACCCATGCATTGCATCGGATTATCACAACCGTTGATCTCCTCCCGAGATCCGACGATCCAGGTTATATCTCCCTCCGCCATGACCGGGTCCCACCACATCAGGTCATGTCTTCGCATCTTCGTGCATTTCATTTGTATTCCAAAGGTCTAAACATATGTTTTACACTGAAAAAAACCTTTGTAATCCACCTCCATTGAACCTTAATGTTTCATATTTCATTTCTCCACCTAACTGCATATTGACACCTCCACTATAGCCACTGTTTCCGCAGTTGTGCCACCTTTCCTGCAGGCCTTCAAAGCATTCTTTCGCCACTGCCCTGGATTTTATAATTGGTTTGTTTTATTGCGCAGGGTTTTCACCAGAGTGGTATTTCACTCTGTTTCTCATAATCACAGTTACTGTGATTCATGACACAGAGAGGCCTTTACAGTAGCAAAAGTGTATCAGCAGTAGAGATTAAGGTGTTAGAGCCCGAAATTAAATATTAAACGCTCTAATCCTTATTCAAGGTATTAAGGCACAGTTTGAAGATTAAAGGAGCACATGAAACAAGCCATATCTGCTTTCAGCATTAGCAGTACTTTTTCTCAGACAATACACCCTCGACAGAAGTATCCATGCCTCCCCGAGCTCCCAAAGGCCATCTCACTGACAGAAAAATTCCAAAGACTGTCAGGACAACAGTAATGGAGGTATGGAAGCACAGAAGACCTTCAGTCACCTTACTTGCTTCAAAAGATAAAATAGAGAACCTTACAGCCAGAAAGAACTTCAAAGAAATATCCAAGGTCAAATCTGACCTGACCAAGACTCTAAACCAGACCACAGAGTACAACGCAGAGCTATTAAGCAAAGTGGACACAGACGCTTCCTCCACTCTGTCTTAATGGATCCATTTAATTGACATCTACTCCCACAGTTACTCCTTTTCCTATAAGAACCCCTGAAGAACACTTTGTAAAGCGTTGCGTTGTTGTTGTTGTAGTTGTAGGGATTCATTTTTGACTGTTAGAATAGTTTTGGGAGAGAGTAGAAGAGTAGTTGTAATGTAGTAGGCTGGAAGGAGAAAGTTTGGACTGTAATCAGCCGTTGAGCTCAGTGTATGTGACTAGTTTTGCATCAATTAATCAAGAAAATTTCACAGGATCCTGGTCTATTACTACGGGTGATGTTTTTCTCATTATATTGTTTTATTACAGTTTTCATGTTGTTCATTGGTCTTTTGGTACATTCAGAAATATAACATAGGATTTACCCTCGCATGGTACCCTATGTTTCTGCTCTCCCTACCTTTGATGTTTTCTTCTGATAGTGAATCTAAGAGCAAAGTCATGTAATTTAACCAGCGTAGTAACTGTTATTCACTACTAGATGATGCGTGAATTCGGGTTTGCTGCTTAGTTGTTCTTGTTTGGGTTCAAGCTAGAGGATTTGGGATACCGGGGATTTAGTGTAAGCCCTATCCACTGGGGCCCTTGTTCAACAGATTGGCCTTTTCAAGATCCCATGAGCTGGTGTCAAAGAATTGAAGGTTAAAAGTCCTTCTATGATCTCAGGCCTAGTTCTGTGTTTAAATCTTATTATTTCCCCTTTAGAGTATGCCGAAGCAGATATGGAGTTAGATGACCTCTGGTCTGATCTCAAGCTGCCCTTTGTGTTTCACCTTTTCTCTCCTTAATGTTCCACTCCACTATCTATATCAAAGATCCTTTAGTATAGATGACTTGCCCTATGAATTCCTTGGCTAGTTTTTTGCAAGTAATCTCCTTTCATGACTCCATAGTCCAATGGATGGCACATTCCTAACCTATCCTCTTTTACCGAAACGTCCTGCTACTTTGCTCCTCTCCTCCCATTTCTTTCTTAGTTTCTGATCTCATGACCAACCCAACAACCAACCAAATCATTTTAAACCCCCCTTTGTGCTTCATACCTAGCCTAATACCTCATTTTGAGCTTCTAAGATATATCATTCTTTGCTTTATTGGAGAGATCCCTCTCCGGGTCCAGGAGGGCTAGATCCTAGGGCCCCAAAGCGGTTCTGATGTTGTCTCATCTTTGGTCCTACCAACCTGGCCAAAACATGGGAACCCCAACATAATGACGACTCCGCTGGGGACATTGAGTGCATTTTTATCTCAGACACCCTTAGGCACTCAAATGACCCAAAATCTCTAGTTAGGTTGGTATCTAAATGCTGATGGTGGAAAGCAGTCTGTTTCTAACATCCAAATTCATCCACCTAGTGACTCCACACTCTCCAATTCCTAAAATACCAAATGACTCCACTGGTAGAAGACTTTGAACTGGTTGAGAAGATGCAGTGACCTTCTTTGTAGGAACATGGATCCATACATGGATAGAGATGCAAAGCTTGATTCTTTGGTAGACCAATTAAATGAAATGGAAAACATGTTTGGTAAAGTGCTGGAAATGTATATGGCTAACCTGAATGCAAATGATGCTTATTCAGAGCAGCCCATGCATTTTCTTGAGCAAGGGAAAACTCCAGACCTGGAAAATGAGCAAGACATGTATGATGATCTTGGTCTGGATTTTTCTCTTGCTTGGGAAAATTCTCAAGATGAGGCTCACGAAGATATCCTGCCTCAAGATCAGTTCATACAAGAAGCAGAGGACTGCGACTCTTCTGTCTGTGTTAACAAAGAAATCCCTTCGTTGACAGAAGAAGAGATGGATCGAATATCAAACACGCAGTCCACCTCTGAAATCTTTTACAGAACTGATACAGATCCAGAAGACTCCTCTGTGGATCAGAATGAAGAAAGACCTGTTGAGAACTCGACAGGTTTGATTGGTGACATTGCTTACGATTATGACTTTCCTAGCTATGATCTGTTTGATGGTGATTGTTTCCAAAAGGAAGCTGAGCTTCTAGGACCATCATCAGTAGGCTCATGGGAGGAAAGTCAGGACCAGCAACTCCAGAGAAGCAATGAACCAAGTCAGCCTATCTATGACACTGATGGGGAAAGTTATGAAAGCATCAGTGATGAGTGTCATGAGACCAGAGATCAGCAGTATTTCCTTTCAGAAGATGAGGAGGAAAGAAAAGAAAAAATCATTGAGCATGATGAAAGAAAAGAGCCTTCTCTTGAAAAATGAGAAGCAATGGAACAAGCCCCTACTCAAGAATACATAGATATTTTCACGGAGCTCGGCCCAGCAGAGCAGAATATACCAGAGCTCCAAGAGGACTCAGTTGCAATATACGATGAGTCCTCTAGTTCAGAAGATGAAGGAGACACTCTACCCCAAGAGAGTCTTTTTTTCAATCCAGTGGCAAAAGAAGAAATCCTGGTTGAAGCTTGCCTGCCAAATATCCATAACCAGGTATCATTTCATGATCCTTATGCTCATTTCCTGCAAACATTTGAAGGAGGATCAAAGGTCTTTTTGAGCAGCATGTTGCAGACAACAAGAAATTTTTTAAAAGCTGTTGTCATGGAACAAAACGAGTGGGAGCAGCCCTGCCTATCCAGCATGCTCAAGGAGTTGAGTAGAATAGACCGGTCATGGGATCACTTGATGGACTGGTTGCATTGGAAAACAATGTTCGTAAGCTAGACTTGTGAATATTCTAGTTAGAGTAGGGTACGTAGGAAAAGCTCAGCCTGTGAGAATTCACTTTCTTGTTTTGAATTTCTGCAAAGTTTTTAATCCATGAGAAATTTTGTCTTTGTGCCATGGTCCACAGCAAGCCAGACAGTCTAATCCTGGCTTGACTGTTTTTCAATTGATGTCTTAGAAATGTAGAGAAGAAGTCTGCTAGACAGTTTAATCCTAGAAGACATTAGTCCAGGTAGAGAAAATATGAGGCCAACAGTTTAATTTGGTCTCATGGAGTAATAAGGGTAGAAATAGAATAGGTTTATTTTTTGTTTGAAAAATTGATGATGTAAAGGGTCTGCTAGTCCAAATGCACCCAGAAGAAAAAATGTTAGGATTTAGTCTGGGTAGGTAGCTGTTTAAGCAATGTTTGCTGTTGATATGTGTCTTCATGGTCTATGGAAGTTGAATTAGAAAATAAAATGGAAGTGTCAAGGACTAGGCATCTGACCTACACCAAATATCATCCTATGAATTCTTGACTCCTTCAAGAAGAAGCCATCCCCATGTGGAGCCACTGTTAGCCCCCTATGAATTTTTGACAAGCGAAACAGGGGGCTAAATTGTTTTATGAACCTTAAAGGAATGCATCCCCTCCAAAAAAACATCATCCTTGAAGCCTCCTGGTGTCTTTTCCCCTTCGTTAAATCATCACTCTTGTTCCCAGTTTAAAACCTCTTTGTTACCGTGAAGAATGCCCAAAGGGCCTCCTTTTCCCTTATTTCATCCCCATTAAACCTATGTTTTCATCATCTGTTTCCCTCCCTAAATCCCTCATGAATCCTCTAAATCACCCTAACTCCCCTTTAAACCTTACAAACACCCTTTGTTTAGTCTAATAAGCCCTTTTCCTCTCTACCATTACCCTTTTTTGGCCTTAAAATACACTAAACTAAGCCAAAAAACCCATTTTTCTTTATAACAGGCTTAGCCCCCTTCAGCTATTCCCTAAACCATTCCCCCACCATAAGCCTGAGCGCTAAGACCAAGCGCTAGTACATAAGGCGCTAATCGCATCAGAAAATTGGAGCGGGACAAGCTTTTCCATTGTAAAACCAAAACTTCTGATGCGATAGTGTATTGGGTCTGTCGGCTTTGAAATAATTCCCGCCATTGATCTGAATAGATCTAATGGCCCGCGCTCGTTCCATCGTGCCCCAATCACACTCCGTTGTAAACCTCTGATGACCCTCTCCATCGTTAATTCACCTTTTAATTCGACAGCCCTCACATCCTCGCTCCGATCACAATCACAAAGTTTAAACTGTGCCATCCTCTGTCCCTCCCGATTGAGATCCTCTGATGCAATCCTAGCCATTGAATCCACAAGAACCAATGGCCCTTATTCACCCTCATTCTGCCATGCATTCCCCGATTGGTTTCCTTCGATCCAATCACAGCCGTCAATCTCTCATAGATCCGATGGTCCAAAGCCAATCGCACCATCGCTCATCGGAGTTTTGGCCCTCCCATCACTCCCCTCCGATTAGATCGCAGCCATCCATCCTTGATGATCTAACAGTTCAGATTTCCCCCGCCCACTAACCATTTTCTCCGCCTGTGTATCTCCTCTGCAGATCTCAGCCGTTCATCCACAGATCGGATGGTCCGCAATGAAACTGATGTCCATTTGACCCCACCTCTACCGACCGTGCATCTCCTCAGATCACGCTTCATCTCCTACTCTCTGTTCTTCCCTCTCCTGATCTGACGGTCTTCAGTAATATCACGCAGTTTGGGCATCCGAAGTTTAATATTTCAAATTCACGTGATATGGGCGGTTTTCCATAGCCACGTGTTAGCCAGGGACCCATATCGCGTTGAAAAAGTGAAAACCACTCCCCTCCCTTTTGTCCGCGTGAAACTAGTGGTTTTGTATCCAAAAACCACTTCCCCACTTCATCACCTGAAGTCTCATCTGCAAATCCAGACCGTTGATTTCTGCAGATCAACAGTCCTCGTTGCATTTCGCACTTCCTTCACAATTTCTCATTATGCAACCCATGCATTGCATCAGATCATTGCAGCCGTCAATATCCTCCCAAGATCCGACGATCCAAGTTATATCACCCTCTGCCATGACCGAGTCCCACCACATCAGGTCATGTCTTCGCATCTTCGTGCATTTCATTTGTATTCCAAAAGTCTAAACATATGTTTTACACTGAAAAAACCTTTGTAATCCACCTGCATTGAACCTTAATGTTTCATATTTCATTTCTCCGCCTAACTGCATATTCACACCTCCACTACAACCACTGTTTCTGTAGTCGCGCCACCATTCCTCCAAGCCTTCAAAGCATTCTTCTGCCACCACCCTGGATTTTATAATTGGTTTGTTTTATTGCGCAGGGTTTTCACCAGAGTGGTATTTCACTATGTTTCTCATAATCACAGTTATTGTGATTCATGACACAGAGAGGCCATTACAACAACAAAAGTGTATCAGCAATAGAGATTAAGGTGTTAGAGCCCGAAATTAAATATTAAACGCTCTAATCCTTATTCAAGGTATTAAGGGTCAGTTTGAAGATTAAAGGAGCACATGAAACAAGCCATATATGCTTTCAGCATCAACAATACTTTTTCTCAAACAATACACCTTTGACAGAAGTCTCCATGCCTCCCCGAGCTCCAAAAGGCCATCTCATTGACAGAAAACTTCCAAAGACTACCAGGACAGTAGTAATGGAGGCATGAAATCACAGAAGACCTTTAGTCACCATACTTGCTTTAGAAGATAAAACAGAGAACCTTACAGCTAGAAAGAACTTCAAAGAAATATCCAAGGTCAAATCCGACCTGACCAAGACTCCAAACCAGACCACAGAGTATAGCACAGAGCTATTAAGCAGAGTGGACACAGACGCTTCCTCCACTCTGTCTTAATGGATCCATTTAATTGACATCTACTCCCATTGTTACTCCTTTTCCTATAAGAACCCCTGAAGAACACTTTGTAAAGGGTTGCGTTGTTGCTGTTGTAGTTGCAGGGATTCATTTTTTACTGTTAGAACAGTTTTGGGAGAGAGTAGCAGAGTATTTGTAATGTAGTAGGCTGGGAGGAGAAAGTTTGGACTGTAATCAGCCATTGAGCCTAGTGTATGTGACTAGTTTTGCATCAATTAATCAAGAAAATTTCACAGGATCCTAGTCTATTACTACGGGTGATGTTTTTCTCATTATATTGTTTTATTACATTTTTCATGCTGTTCATTGGTCTTCTGGTACATTCAGAAATATAACATAGGATTTACCCTCGCATGGTACCCTATGTTTATGCTCTCCCTACCTTTGATGTTTTCTGCTAATAGTGAATCTAAGAGAAAAGTCATGTAATTTAACCAGCGTAGTAACTGTTATTCACTACTATTTGATGTGTGAATTTGGGGTTTGTTGCTTACTTGTTCTTGTTTGGGTTCAAGCTAGAGGATTTGGGATACCGGGGATTTAGTGTAAGCCCTGTCCACTAGGGTCCTTGTTCAACAGATTGGCCTTTTCAAGACCTCATGAGATGGTGTCAAAGCATTGAAGGTTAAAAGTCCTTCTATGATCTCAGGCCTAGTTCTGTGTTTAAATCTTATTGTTTCCCCTTTAGAGTATGCCGAAGCAGATCTGGAGTTTGATGACCTCTGGTCTAATCTCAAGCTGCCCTTTGTGTTTCACCTTTTCTCTCCTTAATGTTCCACTCCACTATCTATATCAAAGATCCTTTAGTATAGATGACTTGCCCTATGAATGTCTTGGCTAGTTGTTTGCAAGTAATCTCCTTTCATGACTCCATAGCCCAATGGATGGCACATTCCTAACCTATCCTCTTTTACCGAAATGTCCTGATGCTTCGCTCCTCTCCTCCCATTTCTTTCTTAGTTTGTGATCTCACAACCAACCCAAAAACCAACCAAATCATTTTAAACCCCCCTTTGTGCTTCATACCTAGCCTAATACCTCATTTTGAGCTTCAAAGATATATCATTCTTTGCTTTATTAGAGAGATCCCTCTCCGTGTCCTGGAGGGCTAGATCCTAGGGCCCCAAAGCAGTTCTGATGTTGTCTCATATTTGGTCCTGCCAACCTAGCCAAAACATGGGAACACCAACAGGCCTCATTCAATTTTTCCTAGTAAAATGCCTCTAAAACTGGAGAAGACTCCAGTTAAGGGTGCCAAATTTGGAGGCATATCCTAATTTAGCGGGTCCACCGAAAAAACCTATAACTTAACTCAGAGTTGAATTAGCAGTTAACTATGAATTAAATGCGGATAAGTATGAGATTATGGCGCATTAATCACGTTTTTATAAAATTGCGGATTAGCATAAAGGTTTAATTAAATGTGGTTCCGCTACATTTAACAAGGAGCACCACTTCGCACATTGGTAAGGTGGCGAAGTTGTTGGGGGGAGGTCACAGGGTTGAACCCCAACCTCCACACCTCCATACATTGTTTTTCACATTTAAATATATGCACACACACACACACATACACACACACACACACACACATATATCCCGCCATAGAATTTGCACCATATACCAAAATTTAATTTGACCGTTTGTAACTTTGTAATTCGGACTTTGGTTAATATAAAATGCGCCAACCTTTGAACTTTAATAATAATGAAATTTGGATCTGTAATGTATGGTTCCCCACCATATTAATTTGACCATTGGAATTAAAATACAATGCACCCAATAAAAACACGCCTCATCACCTGGAGTACGAACCACTAAAAATGTGACACATCACCCAACTTCAAAAATATTCACAAAAGGAAATGTGTCACAGTGTCATTAGCTCAGAGAGCCTTTGACCACGGTTGATCTCTCTTGGTTCCTTTGACCTTTTTTTTCTTTTTTTTTAATTCCCCTGTCTTAAACGACGATCAATAGGTTATAACTTCTTCATCCAAAGTCGGTTTTTGACGAAACGAAGTGCGCCAGATTCCTGAAAACGGGCCGGATCCGGTCATTATGGTTTGGTACGATTTTGAGAAATTTTAATTTTTGAATTTTTTTTTCCCTAATCCAGATTCTGATCAAAAATTAATTTTCTCATATATAAGGGTGTATATATAAACAATGGGGTGATTCTTCACCTACCTTGTGAATCTTTGACCGCCCTCATGATTGTTTGAATTCCTATAACTTTTCAAATTTACATGACTCTTCATATCATGTATGCGTCCTTTGGACTTCCACTTTACAATATATATTGAATAAGAAATTACATGATCCAAAATAATGATGTGGCATATGAAAACTCATGACATTACATGACATGGCACTGTTGACATGGACTGCTTAATGACATGGAAATGTTAGGTCATTTCTATGGCTCCTTGTTATATGTCTTCTTGAGTATGCTCTTTTTTTCACCTCCATATGGCTTAGAGGTAAATATTCTTCAATGCTATCAAGTCTTGAGTTGTGGTCACAAAATGATGTCCCTTTTCTTTCTCTTGATTGATAAACTTGTATAATAAACTGAAAATATGTATTTAATCATGTTTCCCTACTCCATATCCTCCTTCATAATCCTACCATAGGATGATAGTGTATCCTCATCTGTAATTCACTCATGGCGATATGACATGAGTTTGATAAACTCCTAGTCTAAGATGGTGCATGTTGATCCACTGACTAAGTCAGAACTGGGTTGCATGCTGAGGGAGAGGTTCACTGAATGTGTGGTTGTGCAACTTAGGTAGTTAGGGGTGAAGCTTGAGCCTTGATATTGTGCAGTTGCAGTTCAGGCTGGACTAGGAATATATACTACACAGTTTTTGGACTTAGTGAGCTGGGATGAGGGGTTTTGCACTGATTGGGCCAACTGCACAGATCTAGGAGGAAAAGCAGGCTCATGGATTGTGCAATTGAGTAGATCAAGATCTTAGGGGCCATGTTTCATCTCAGAGATTGCATAATTTGTATTTGGGGCCATGATGGAGGTTTGGATTGCACAATTATGGAGGCCAAGGTATGGGCTTGAGCACTGGAACTACGTAGTGCACAATTCTAGGAGGAAGGAACTGCACATTGTGCAATGTTAAGGGGAAGGGTTGTAACTTGGGGGCTGGAATTGCACAATGCATAGTTGATGAAGGCTGGATGAGGTTTAGTTGCTAGGGAATTTCTGAAAAGTGACTAAGTGTGGGATCAATGAGATTGATGTGAACAATGATATGCCTTGACTATGATCACACACTTAGAACACTTGACAACACAAAAACATAGATAATATGGAACACGTGATCCAAATTTATGCAGAAATGCAAAAGAATATCAATATAAACATGGAAAAATAGATGAAATTGAAATATAACTTCATTTCTTAATATCAAAGACTAAAATAAGCTTACATACAAAATGGAAATAAACTAGCTTGGTGGATGGTAGCTTATCTCTGAGAAGAGATGTGGCGGATACTTGCCTCTGAACTGTGTTACGATGATGCTCTAAGGCCTATTTATTATTTAGAAATAATGGAAAACCCTAAACATCAAAAAACCTAACCCCAGGAGATGAAGCACCAAAACTATGGGCCTCGTTTGGCTAAATTGGTACATCACCTTCCTAGGGACGTAACTTTGGCATACTATCTCCGTTTGGCGCGCATAATACCTCATTAGAAATATATTTCTAAGGTCTAAAAATTTTAAGTGTCCAACACTAATTAATAATCCATATTGGCCCCATTTTCCCAAAAAATATCGTTTAGGGCCTCAAAACGGCTCCATAAGTTCATGACCCAAAAAACTGCCAAAAATAGTAAATTGTGCTACAATTAAGGAAAATTAAAAATTGAAAGAAAGAATGATGGGAGTCTAAGTGGAATAGGTGGGTGACCACCAATATCCACTTGGATCAGTCCTCTCCCTTTAGGAAGAAATGGTACCCATTGCGTTGAATTCCTCCATGAGATGAGGAAAATTCTGCTTAACTTGGTCCCTGGTGAGCCACTTGCCTTGTTGTAGGAGTTGGCCAGATTTGAAAACTTGATACAGCTGGATCTTCTGGTGGCAAAATCAATCAGACACAATGGTTGAAATCCTAGATCCACTTGAAAGGGATTGCGACCAGTCAAGCTATGGAGATATATGTTATAATTGTGTTGTACATAGGGGAGGTTCTGATACCAAGTTTGTGGATGCTTGGAGTTGTACATGTGGATTATGTGTACTATCATCCTGTTGACGATCTCTGTCTAGCCATCAATCTGGGGATGGAACGCAGTCGACTTGGTGAGCTTGGTGTCCAATAGTGTCTAGAGGCTTGACCAAAATGTGCTCAGGAACCTGCTATCACGATATGATATAATGGTATGCGGGATCCCAAAATGTACCCATACTCATTCAAGGAATAGTTTTCCAGTGTCCTCTTCTGTGATGCTCTTCTTGAAATCTGTCGATATAGCCATCTTATAAAAATTTTCCATGACCATAAATACATAGTAATTCCCATGCTTGGTAGAAGGGAGGCCATACATATATTCCATGGAGATGGATTCCCAAGGTTGGATGGGAGTAGGTATAGGAGTGTACAGGCCTTTCTTCTTGATGGTTGGCTTGGCGATGACACAGACAGTGCAGGATCTGATATATTTCCCAACATCCAGTTGTAGTTTTGGCCAACAAAAGTACTTTTGTTGTACAACTACAATTTTCTCCACACCAAAGTGTCTTGCGACCTAAATGTAGTGCGCCTCCAAAATGAGCTTGGAACACTTGCTTGAAGGAATACAAAGGTGACCCAAGTAGCATAATAATGCATCCTGGAGGTGGAAATTAGGAAATTTAGATCATTTTTGTATATTTGTGGCCATCCATGAGTATCATGGCCACAAGAGTTGAGAACAATAGTCAGTGCTGCAAATGGGGGCTGACTGAGACAGTCTGCAACATGATTGGTGTTGCCATTTTTTTATTTAATGTTCAAGTGGAAATTTTGTAGATATGTAGACCACTTTTGATGGCAATAATTTTGTAACTTCCCTTATGTCCGTATAAACTAAAGAGGTTGGTGATCGGTGTGGATGACCATCTCCTTCCCTAGAATGTTAAGATTCCATTGTCGACAAGCCTGCACAATGGAATACATCTCTTTATCATTGGTGGGGTACTTCCGAATTGTATTAGAAATTTTATCACTATGATAGGCCACTGTATGCCCATGCTAGGTGAGGACTGCACCAATAACATAGTCAGAGGTGTCTGTCTCAGTTTCAAATGGATATTTTAGGTCTGGCAGTGTGAGTATCAGTGCAGAGTAGAGGAGACACTTCAAGTCAACAAACACCTTATATTGGGATTCTGACCAGAAAAAATTTTCTTTTTCCTCACCCTTAGTAATCTGACTCAAAGGCTAAGTGATATGGGAGAATCCCAACATGAACTATCGATAAAAATTTGCAAGGCCCAAAAATTTGCGAAGCTCTATTAGAGTGGTCAGGGATGGCCAATCGTGAATGAATTGGATCTTAGTAAGATCCACATGCATGCAAAATTCATCTATGATGTAACCAAGATATTGCACCTGGCTCATGCCAAAGGTGCATTTATCCAAGTTGGCACATAGTTTGTGCTGAAGAAGGGTTTGAAGGACCTGTCGAATATGTTGCAAGTGTTCTTCCCATATCATGCTAAAGATGAGGATGTCATCCAGATAAACAACCAAAAATGAGTTGGTGAAGGGCCGCAAGATGTCATCCATTAGCCTCATAAATGTAGCAGGGGATTTTTTCAACCTGAAGGGCATAACCAACCATTCAAAAATTCCTTCCTTGGATTTGAAGGTGGTATTCCATACATATGTGGGCTCTATTGGAAACTGGAGATAGTCATAATTTAGATATATATTGTTGAAATACTTGGCCCCCTTGAGTTGGTCCACAAGGTCATCAATCTGTGGGATTGGATACCTGTTCGTGACAATGATTTTTTTTAGTGAAATAATCAATGCAAAGCATCCAGGTTCCAACCTTCTTTTGTACAAGTACAATTAAGCTCCTACAAGGCTAGGAACTTGGTCGGATGTGCCTTTTTTGCAAAAAATCCTGGATTTTCCACTTGATCTCTTCATTTTCCAGAATGGAGCGACGATATATTATCCCGTTGGGTAGAGGTTTCCCGGGAGTCAGGTCGATCAAATGCTTCACTTGACAGTGCAAGGGTACCCATGCGGGTGAGGAGAATATGTCCTAGTATTCTTCCATGACCGTATCCACCTGCTTCTGTGCGTGGAGGAACCCTTACTAGGGGCCATGGATGTGGCTACAATCTTCCCCTTACTTTGAGAGTGAATCAGAAAGAAAAAAAAATTTCCTGGTTTGGGAGATGATCTTACTGCATTGCTTAGCAGAGATCAAAGAGATGTCGGTAGGTGGGGCTACCTTTGGTATCCTGTATAACTTATTACCCAATGAAAAAATAATAGTGCGAGGCCTATACTCATACATGGCATGCCACTTCCACAAGCATGGTTTGCCTAATAATACATCAGAAACTTCAAGAAGAGCTATATCACACTACCTCATTTGTGAAGGGCTTGATGCTATAGGGAAGGCGACACTGCTGGCTGACGCAAAGATGTCATCCTTGGTGAAGCCACTCGATGGTGTATGACTGAGGGTGTGGTATGGTCGGTAGGGTCAACAGCTTCATGAACTCTTTTGAAATGAAGTTCTTTTGGCTCCCACTATCAAAAATGAATTATAGCATCGAGCCCTTCAACCACACCTGTGAGTGAAAGAGGCGCTCCCCCTCCTCTGGATCTTTGGGTTCCTCCTTTTGGATCTTGGTGGTGGCTACCATCACAGTGGGTTCTATGTCAATGACATACTTACCCTAGTATTTTCCCTTTTTGGGTTTCAGCTCAGAATCAGAAAAAGAATCCGTCTCTGGGTATCTTAGCTTAGCCACCAATGCCTACTTTACATGACATTCATTAGTGTTTTGAGTGGGGCTTTTATGGAACTTACACCAGTTGTTAGCGTCCTTATTTTCCTTCCCATCACCCTTGGATTATGGCTTTGAGGAGTTTCCATGGGGGGTACTGGTCAGGATTTTTCCTTTGCTCCATGGCTTGGGGGTGCCTTTGTTCTCCTTTGGGTTCACAGATTTAAAGTCTCGCTTCTTCTGCTTGAATTTCTGCTTAATTTTGGTAGCATATTATTATGTTTCACCAAGCGAGGAGATTTCCAGGAACTCCATTTCCTCTTGAATGCATTTGTGGAAAAAACTATGGTACTTGAGAACCAAATGTTTCTCATAATATTTGATACCTAGCTTTGTGCGTAGGGTATGGAAAATATTTTTCAGCTCATGCAGATCTTGATCCCTCTATTGCCACAACGTATTCCATTGTATGTACTTTTCTTCATAGCTCCCAATAGGGTAGTATTGTTCCTTGATGGCGTCTCAGAAAAAATCCCAATTGGGTACGACTAAGAATAGTGAGGGTTCCCCCTCATCCTTCTAATCACAGTAGGTCTCCCACTAGTCCTTAACATGGGGGGCGACTTTAAAGAGTGAAAAAGTAATATTGTCCCTATTGGAAAAATCATGAACATAAAAATATCCTTCCAAAATATTTAACCCTTTATCTAAGATATATGAACCTATCTATCCTTCAAATGTGGTAATTTCAAAGTTGACTTGTACCTTAAAGGGAGTGGCGCTTCCAGAGTGGCTGCTGGATGAAGATGCATCACTTGTGGGTATTCAGTGAAGTATCTGGGAAAAGTTGTCCATCATCGCATTCCTTTGTTTCTTGAGGGCCTCCTCGATAAATATTTTGATAGGATATGCTACTCCCTCATATTTCTTTTCATCCACAATGGGAGGTCATCGAGGTTTGCATGGATGATATTGCAAGGGTTCAACTAGATCGAGCCCTAACTCCTTATACCCCGACCTCATTGGGGACATGCAAATAAAAAAAGAAAGAGTAGACCCACTCTTATACCACTGATCCAAATTTATGCAGGAACACAACATACTACCAATATAAACATGGACACAAATATGAATCATAAATATAACTTCATTTCGTTAATATAAAATACTGAAATATGCTTACATACATAATAGAAATAAACTATCTCGGGTGATGGTAGCTTATCTCTGAGAAGATATGTGGAAGTTACATGCCTCTGAACTGTGTTACAATGAGGCTCAAAGGCCTATTTATTATTGATAAACAATGAATAACCCTAAACATCAAAAACATAACCCTAGGAGATGAAGCGCCAAAAATATGGTCCCATTTGGGTAAATTGGTACATAAACTTCCTAGGGACATAAATTTGGAATACTATCTTTGTTTGACGTGCACAATACCTTGTTAGAAATATATATTTGAGGAATACAACTTTGAAGTGGCCAACATTTTTCAAGGACGCATCTTGGCCCGGGTTTTCCAAGAAAACATCGTTTAGGGCCTCAAAACAGCTCTGAAAATTCAAGACCCAAAAAGCTGTCAAAATTGTAAATTTTGCAACAATTAAGGAAACTGAAAAACTGAAAGAAACAATGGTGGGGGTATTAGTTAAATATGTGGGTGGCCCCTAATATACACCTCTATCAACACATGAACAACATACTTCCCTCAGTGTGACAACTTTGCGATGACTTTACGACAAGTGCGACACTAACGACACACTTTGCGACGACTATGAGGACGCTTGGGCAATGATGATTAAAACTTGGGAAATGAGTGAAACAGGTGTTTACATGCTAATATCAACTCATTTTCATGAATATAACCCTTTTAAACCATTTAAATGATCTTATACACATTGTGGGACAACTAACATGCAAAAAGATGACATTTTGCCTTTCTTTCAAAAGGGACCAGACACCTAGAGAAAACACATGGAATGGATTTCAATGTTTGCGACGAAACTATACAAGACCAAGGTATGCGCTAAAATTTGTTGTAGGCCAAAATTTTGGAGGGTGTTGTAGTGATGAAAACGGGTTCAATCTTGTCAGATATTGGAAGGAATTTAAGTATCTTGGTATCCCAATATTCTTAAAAAGAAATACCCCCAAATCGTGGCAAGGGACACTGAACACAATCAAAGAAAAACTGTTGAATTGGGGGTTGTCTTGGCTTAATAATGTGGGTAGGAATATCCTGGTGATGGATGTTTTATCAAACTACCGGTTTTCTGTATTGCTGCATCCAAAGTATGTTATGCATAAACTAGGAATCTATATAAGAGAATTCCTTTGGGAAGGGGGGAAGCAAGAAACAAAAAAATTACACTTGTTGAATTAGAAGATTGTCCAATACCCAAAGAAACATGGAGGGTTTGGGATAAGAGATACCTCCCTAGTAAACCTAGAAATGGTTTCTAAGCTCTACTGGAGATTTAAGACACGGGTATAAAATGGCAGGTTCAAGTCTTGTAGGATAAATATCAGCAACAGACTATTCGAGGAGAAGCCATCTCTTAATACAAGTATCTCCCATTTGGAATCTTATTCTTCCCTTATTCTGGATAACCTCAGTAAAATTCTTAGAAATGATAGCTGTACAAACTTCTAGACTAATTCCATTTTGGGTCACCCTCCCTTGGGGTTAGACCCTTCCATCTCCCCTTTGAAGGATCATATCCTTCATGTTGGAATTACCTTATAGGATTATATCTCAGACTAGGATGAAACAATCAGTTGGAATGGATGAAGATTTATGAATATACTATCCCATTTAATGCAATTTATTGAAGCTTTGAAAAATTAATTAAATGGTTGCACCCCTCTTAGAGTGGAGGCATATGAAGGTTGGGGGTGGAGATCCTCTTGCTACTCAGTGAAGGAGGGTTATTACCTCCTCCACTTCAACCACCAGATTCCTTTGAAATCGTCGATCTAGAACAAGCTCTGGAAGCCTAATTCCATCCCCAAAGTAAACTTCTTTTGCTGGTTACTTCTACATAAAAAAATCATCATTGATGAGAATATGAGGAAGTGTGGAATTGTTGGCCCCTCTCGATGCACACTTTGTGAGAAATAAGAAGAAAGCATCCCCCACATTTTCCTCTTGTGTCCCTACACCATAAATACTTGGTCTCTCGCCTTGGGTCTACTCTACTCTAAAATTTGATGGCTCCCTGACATAGCCTCCTTTGAATCTTGTTCGAAACTGAAAGAATCTCCCAAAATATATCTGCTGGAAAATTTGGTTGTCCATAAATAAAACTATTTTCAAAGCCTCTCGCCCCCCCAGGATCTATGCGCTTAGTGCCCTTTCATATTGTTTTCTATTCAATATCCCCTCCTTGGACCCCATCTTAGAACCATGGGGGCTTCACTACGGGAGCAGTACCATAGCACATGAGTTCATATTGGGGGATATATAATGAGGAAAAAATGACATAATATATTGGGGGATATGTAGGGGGTAAAGGGCTTTTATATTTCCAAGTATAAAAAGTTAAGCTCAAAGTTAATGAAAAAATATAAAGGGGTATAAAAAATGTTAATGAAAAAATGGATACCTACAATATATAGTGAAAGTAGGGGATTTTTAAATTGGGAAGGTGTATTGGGTTTATATTGGTAGGGGGTTAAATAAAGTGATTTTTAGAGGTATTTTCCAATATGTACACAAATTAAGGGTATTTTTTAATATATTATGATAACACATGATATGTTAGAGGTTAATTGAGTGAAGTCCCTGTGCTTAGAACTAGCGGATCAGTGCTGGTTGGAGCCTTGGTATGTCACCCGACCTCCCTTTTTCAATCATGCCCTACCCAAATCTCATCCTGAATGGATTCTTCAACTACCCGTTGATAATTTTGCTAAATGGAAAGAGAAAGCTCAATCTTGGATTGTTCAATTCCATGGAGCATAAAAAAAAATCAAGGGGTGGCAGGAGGGGGAGGGATTCTCTTTAATGTTGAAGGAATAATGATGGAAAATTATGCATGGGGACTTGGTATCAAGACCAATAATCAAGTGGAATTTTATAGCTTGTATATGGGACTCCTTCTAGCCAAGAAGAGGGGATTTAAATGCATCACAATCCTAGGTAACTCCTATCTGATTATTATAAATCTAAGAAGCTCTTCCCCTACCCAAGCAAACCATCTAAGCCAGACCCTTCTCCATTCTAAAAGTATTCTTCCTTCATTTGAAAGCTTTCAAGCTTGGAACATCCTCTAAAACCTTAATACAAAAGTCTATTTGATGGAAAAAAAATCATGTTGTTTAACTGAGGGAAAATTGGAAATAAATGGGGTTTGTAGCCTTAGCACTATACCCTAACCCTTCCCTATGAATAGACCCTTAATGTACTCCCCCATTTCACTACCTAATCCTTGGATCGATTCAAATGTTCTATCTACTCCCGTCATCCCTTGCCACTCCCAAAATGTTTGCAACATGATTTCATAATGTCATCCTTCGTTCGCTACTGTAATGACACCTCCACCCACTTCCTTGTTGCACGACTCACAATATCCCCTCCAGATGATACCATATGAACCGAGTCTGTGGTTAAGCGTGAGAGTCTTCATGTTGGTTTCAAGGTTCCAGGTTCACTGCAGGTATGCGAAGCTAGTTTCCATGTTAGCCCTCTCTCCCTGCATGCAAAATTTACTCCTCATGGCCCATACGAGACAACCCAACTACTTAAGCCTCCATCTACAAATTATGCTTGATCTCTCTTCTCCCAGGGAATTGATGATGTCGTATTTGGATCTTGGAGGCTCAAGCTTTATTTTAGAGGGACACAGTTATGAATTGCGGAAGGTTCTCTATCCCCTCCCATATTGATTTTGAATTTCATCCTTGGTTGGATTGGGTTCTATTCACCTATTAAAAATATTTTGGTTTCCAATCTGGGGTGCAGGAATTTAGTCTTTATTTGGGATTAGGTTTGTGTCCTCCCTTTCTTCAGCTTGCACAGGCAGGCTCAATGGAGGTTCCCTTTGGAAGAACTATATAGAGACACCACCTCTCGGTCCTGTCCCACATTTCAGAGGCATTTTTAGAGGATGGATTCAATTTTGTGGGGGAGTCGATTCCTTCGCACTGGCTAGGTGTAAGATTAGGATGCATCACGATAAGCTTTGGTCTGCCAGCAGAAGTTTCCACCCCTTTCAATTCCAACTATGCACATGTAGTGTGCAAAGGAACTGACATAAATTAAGGTTGAGCTCTCGGATATAAAGGACCTGCTATATTGTCAAAGGGTGGTGGCCTACGAAAACTCAGATATTATTGATTCCAAAGGGATACATGTTTCTAAGCTTGAGGATGAGGTTGGTGCACTGCGCTCCATGATCGAAGACCTTCAAAGCCAAATGGAAAATTTAGGATCTCCTCCATAAGAACAAAGAAACCCTTATGAAGTCAAGAATTCAAGCATTGATCTAAACCGCCCAAATGATCCTCATGTTTAAATTCATATTTTTATGTCTGGTTTTTAATTTGTAATATTGTTATCTCAAATTTTCCAAATATATAATAGTAGGATGAATAAGAGTACTGCTTCAGGTGTATCATTTTGTACTTACCATGAACACCTGACCTCTGCTAATGAGGTTGAAAGTGGCAAAATAGAAGCCCATGGGAAAATTCCAATGTAACTCACCCATGTATTTTGTTGCGACCGAGAGTAGAATTAATATACTAGGTACTCAATATTGTTAAAAATAAAATAAAATTGTCTAGTCCGATGATATCTCTCATCACATCCCAGTACTAAAAAAGTACATGAACGCCCTGGTGCGTAACCAATATAACACACCGTTTTGGGGTTTTTAACTTAAAAATAGTGATGCACTTATTATATTATATGCACTAATTAAGTTGAATGCCCCAATGCTTAATATAAATTGGTGCACCATTGCAAGGGTTTTTTATTACAATAAAAAACAACAATGCACTATCTATATAAGGCACACCGGTGCATATACTACTCGATAAGACCAAACAAAGATTAAATTAAAAAATTGTTGGTCGTGAAATTCATTTTCACCATTACAATGCTATACTCAAATGCTCTTACTGTATTGTAACACATCAATGTGTAAACAATAAGGTGCACCATGATATGGTTTTTAATTTAAAAAAATAGCTATGCGCTTAGGAAAGTGCATGCAGTTACCCTAGTGGACCAGAATATGGTTAAATAAAAAACTCTACCGACAGTAAAGATTCATTTTTACTATTTGTAGTGTTGTAGAGATCTTAGTCACCTGTGCTACTCTTGCCTTTTTCAAGCGCCCAATTATCAATGCTTCCCTTTCTTTCTATCCATCTATCCATTGCTTAATGCATTGATTTTGAATTTTCTCAAGTGGTGCTCATTTTTATTTATTTATTTATTTTATTTTATTAATTAATTAATTAATTAATTAATTTATATATATATATATATATATATATATATATATATATATATATATATATATATATATATATATATATATATATATATATTTTTTTTCAGTTACATGGTAACCATGCCTCCCTGACAAGAAAATTTCCAGGTGATGTCCATGTTTCTGTTCAATTTAAATTTTTAACGAAGTAGAATTTAATATTAGGTAAAAAAAATCATTGTTTAATTACAAATTTCCAGGTGATGTCCATTTGGTAAATTGATATGCTTCGCAAAAGTTGTAATTTACCACGATGCAGTAGGTAAACGTTACTTCCTGGTGCATTTGTTTTTACCAAACACACCACATGCATAAATATTAAAAAAATATAGCTCGGTATGTTCATTAAATTGAACAATACATTTTGGTGAAAAAAGGTTATGCATATGCATTGGTGCCTAATTTTATGTTGATGCACAATGTCGACATATAAAAAATAACCAATGTTTAAGCAGTGCGTCAAGTAGTTGTACACACCATTGTCGGTGCTTTCTTGGGTTTGTGGCGCACTGTGTATGATGTATTACTATTTTTTTGCACACCGAGGATGGTTTTTTTTAATTGAAAGTTATATGTTCATATTTATAAAAAAAAAATCATTTGATTAAAAAATTTATGTTTTATGTATGAGGTTGATGTATTTTATATGTCAATCATGCAGCATAAACATCAACAGAGGGAGGAGCAACAACAACAGGAGAAAATGGAGGACCAATGCAATGTGGTCTAACCGTGGGAGGCACAAGAGAGGGAGAGATATTTATACCCCCTCCCTATTACCGTAGAGACCCAAGTCCTCTTGAGGAATTTATGCCTCCTTAAATAATATGAGGAGGCTACATCCTTGAAAGGGCACTCTGGGTTGTTGGCACAACTGATCCGTTGATGGGATGCCCACCAATAGGTTTTCTGTGTTGGTCCTAACTCGTGGTATGGGCCCAATAAGGAGGACATATATTTTATGATTGGATTATCTAGGAGAGGGGAGGATTTTCCCTAGTCCCCTAATGTCCCCCATGTTAATTTTTCATAGGGCCACATTGTTATTTGCTTTGATAGTTTCATTTCTTCAATAACATGATAAGTTCACCTCATATAATTATATCATTATTCATATCTACATTATTATACATCATCATGTGAAACTATGTAGAAATAACAATAACATCATCATAATCTATGCAACAGAACATAAAGAAACATAAGAAGAAAAAAAATCACACATATAGACACCAGGATTGGTCCGAGACCATGGAAAAACCCACTATGGGGAAACTCCTTACAAATTCTTCTTCTTAGATCGTCATCAAATGATTTATAAAATAAGAGTATAATTACTATTGACCCATATCTTCATAATGCAGCAAAACAACCAACACATGCATAATATAACCATAAACATAATTTTTCTGAAGGATCCTGATTCTGAGAACTGTAATGCACTGCCACGTCCTATAGCATACTGTTGAAAACTGTTGTCATTGAAAGGAAACTTTAGAGAACTGTAGATGCATATTTGAGGGCCTGATCTATAGCGAAAATATACTAAACATACCTACATATATGAAGATCTACATTAGTAAGAAGCACGGATAAAATAGATTACTGAAACCAACTATAAAATCCTATATATGAATCTAGGATGCTATAAAAAAATGATCACGAGCATCTGTAACTGAGCGGATTATGTTTAGAAGAACCGTGTGAGAAGCTAGAGTATATCTACCTCAGATCTACTAAGAAATGCTTAGCCACACCCACAAGACATTATGCCTATGACTATAGCTTCCTGGCCATAGGTAGGACACCCTATGCCTACGACTCTGGCTTGGATTAGCCCGATCTAGCCCAAGAAACCTAGTTGCGACCTTGCCACATTGTTCTCACACCTATGGCACCTTGGCCGCTACCTTGCCACGCTGTTCCCACACCTATATCCTGATTTTAGTAGTTTTGTGCCTAAGGCTATGGCCCAGAATCCCTAGTTTAGATTGAGCCTCTCGTGTGTGATTCCGTACCTTACGCGAGCTTCTTTTGTCGAACCTGTGTGGCCCAAAATAGAAGAGAAGAACCAAGATAAAGAGTTCAAGAATAAAATTGTTTTATAAAATGTGTGAGAATGAGCTTGAGGTCACTTCTATTTATAATTATGTTGGAAATATTGTCATTGATGGAAAAGGAGCATAAAGGAGTGGCACCAGAATTTTCATTAAGGACAAAGGAGCAGATCAGGATCAACTAGAGTATAAAGGAGCTATAAGGCAAAGAAGGAAAAATTACAATGGAGGAGAATAAAAGAGGAAGAAGAGCAACAAAGAGGCAAGGAGCAGCATTAGAATCATTGTTTAAGGAAAAGGAGTAGAGAGGAGCAACATTAGAATCATTATCTAAGGAAAAGGAGCATAGAGGAGCGACAAAAGAGGAAAAAGAGCAGCGTTAAGCAGCAAAGAAGAAAATTGTGCAGTGTGGGGTCAAGTAGGGCTATTCACATCCAAAACAGTAAGCAAAGGAAAAGTGTGCAACAAAGGTCAAGTTGGGTGTGTGTGTATAGAATGCATGCAACAAAGAAAAGCAATGAACGAGTGGGCCAGGTTGGGCTGCTCTTAAAACACATGCAAAAAATTGGTTCTGCATTCAGAAGAATGTGAGCGATTTGAGTGTTCTACGTGCAGCAAAGAAGAAATGAATGGGTGCAAGCAAAGAAGCAAAGGCGTGAAGGAGTGAACGAGCGGGTCGAGTCGTGCAAATACATGTTCCAAACAGTGTTCGGCAGAGATAAATCACATATCGAAATCGTAGCAGAATGAAATATCACAAATTCGTAGAGTCAAAGAAAATGTGAAGTGCGAGAAATGACGTGGTATGATGACATGGCACCCCGGTGGGACTCGAACCCTTTATCCCAAATCGCATATCTTAGATTGGAAAGATCAAAAGGGTTAACACCCATGAACCACGTTTTTAATTCTGAAATGCAAAATGCTATAAAGAGCCCTAATGCGATACACTTAAAAACCAAAGAATAAAGGATTTAAAGTTCAGCATGGGACCCAATCAGATATCATAAATCGTAAAGTTAAGGAGGAATAGAGCTCAAGAAAAATGCATAAATGAGAAATGTGATAAGAGTACCAAATGTGATGTAGTTTCAAAGAAAAGGTCTAAAGGATTTCAAATCCGGAGGTATAAGGTTTCCCTTTGAGAAATTGCATTAGAGAATGGAAGAGCAATATATAAACGAAGAACAAGAGAAATAGCCAAAACGCTGAAATGCGATTAAAGAATTGCGATAAAGCCTGGCAGGACCCTTCACACATTGCATATCGGGAGATCATATGGACAAAGGCACATTGGATAACAGGATTTGCCAAAGTGTGAAGTGCGATAAAGAGAGTAGATGCGATGCAGATCGAAGCTGAAGCCTAAAGGTTTTCAAGTATGGAAGTATGTGGTTTTCCTTTATTAAATCGCATCGGAGGGCAAAGGAGGATTATAACGTAGAATGTTGGAATGTCGAAATGCGATAGAAAAGCGAACGTGATACAGTCTTCAAAGGTAATGGAATATATTTTAAATTCTATTCTTACATCAATTACAAAGGAAAGTCTGAACGCGGAGTAGACTCGGGTGAAGAATAAGACCTGACACTACGTGCACGGGTGTAAGAGCAGTTACACCTTGATAATATAAAAATAATGAATGCGGAGGAGACTTGAGTAAGTGGCCCAACACAAAGAAAAAGGCAGAGAGAAGCTGAATATTGCGGTAATGACCTTCGGGGCAGAGTTGGGTGTTGAGAAAAGCGGAAGGCGGAAAGCCGTAGGCAAGAGAAGGGAGGCATATAGGCAGATTCACGCAAAAGGATATATGGTGGCACCGTTGGAAAAAAAATAGCTGGGTCGAGTCAGGAAAAAATGCGTCTATGAAGAACTGTTAGAATATAAAAGTAGAAACATAAAAGACAATGACAACAGAAACATAAAAGACAATGACAAAAAAACAAAAAAGACAACGACAGCAATAGAAAATACAAATACACAATAAGCCAAGAATTGAAAGGGCCGACTGAAATATTGTTGTAAATGTAAATGTAAATTCATTGATTATTTCATATTGTTTGTGATGCAAAGGCAACTCTCCGTAGGTATAGGAAAAACTCCAATGAGTGATGAAATGATTATTTCTATATTTTTGGTTATGTATTAACCTGAACTGAAGTGTGAGGAATCAAATGGGTGGAAGGCATAGATTCAAGCCTATTCACTTCATATTCCCTGTAGAATGAAAATAGTCAGGAGTTATCGGTATAAAAGATGTAATATCAGTGTGCATAGAGAGGTTAGAGAGAGTGTGGAAGAATGAAGAGAGTTGATAGAGATATTGTGCACATCTAGAGCTGATATGAAGTAGATTTGAAGGCTGGAAGGGCAGAAGAGAAATTGGAAGAAAACAAAGTTGATATGAAGTAGATTTGAAGGATGGAAGGGAAGAAGAGAAATTGGAAGAAAACAAAGCTGATATGAAGTAGATTTGAAGGCTGGAAGGGCAAAAGAGAAAGTGGAAGAAAACAAAGCTGATATCCAGGTAAATCAAAATTTTATTTTCATGTTGAGTGAGGGGATTGTAGTCTCCTTTCAAGTTGTAGCTTGATAAATTTCCATTTGGAGCTGGGTGAGGTAGGAGCCTCCTGTGGGTTGTAGCCTGCAAAATTTGAGGTAGGAGCCTCTTGTGGTTTTAGCCTGCAGAAAATGTATGGGAGTTGGAGCTTTCTTGGAATTTGTAGCTTGCAGAAGTTAAGGTAGGAGCCTCCTATGGGTTGTAGCCTACAAAAAATACATGGGATTTGGTGCTTCTGTTTCAATTTGTAGCTTGATAGATGTCCAGTTGGAGCTCGGTGAGGTAGGATCCTCCTGTGGGTTGTAGCCTGCAGAAAATAGATGCGGTTGGAGCTTCCTTGTAATTTGTAGCTTGCAGAAATTGAGGTAGGAGCCTCCTGTAGGTTGGAGCCTACAGAAAATCGGTTGTGAGAGGGAGTAGGATCTTTCCTTTGCATCACAAAAATAATAAGATGTGGTTTTCTCCCTTATGGATTTCCACTTATAGCTGGTGTCTATGTGCTTGATGATTATGTGTTGATGTAATGTTTTAATTTTTTTAATTACTTGTTGTCCACACATTCAGTTTGCTGATTCATTATGTATTAAGGTTCTTATAAAATGAAGTAGCTAATGGGTGAAAAGAAAATATTTTTAATGACTATGAATGTACTAAATTGATTCACCCCCCCTCTTAGTTTAGCCGAGGGTTCATAAATTGGTATAAGAGCAGGTTCCTTTGGTGTAAGCCTAATAGCTTGAAGGAGATTTGGCTGAGTCATGGACTATCAAAATGTACCCATGTTGAGTACAACAAGCTTTCTTGAATGGAGAGATAAGGTTAAAACAGATTTAACAGCTTATGAACCTGAGGTATGGAAGCTTGTATGTGATGGTTACTGCTAAAGAATCTCCCTCTTTGCAAAAACAACAATGGAATGCCAAGGAAAAATGTGTGATATATAAAAATCTTCATAACAAGGATATTGATTCAATAATGGATTTAACTTCTGCAAAATAAATCTGGAATAGATTGCATCTCATGCATGAAGCAGACACTAGTGGTTGCAGTATCAAGAAGGAGAAGATAAGAAGAATAAGAAAAATTACTTTCAAAAGGGAAGAGGTCAATCAAATTAGATACTTGTTACAGTTAATGGATGTGATTTCCTTGAAGAAATTACAGTTGAAGAACAATCAAAACTTGACATAGCCTTGACTGAAATAGAAAGATTGAAGAATGAAAACAAAGACCTTAAGACACTAGTGCAAATATGTGATGAGAGAGAATACGAGGATAAGGAAGAAATTGTTGGCCTGAAGGAACAACTTGAATAAGCAAGGATATTAGGAAGAATTATTAATAACCAGCTCAAGGAGATAGATATACAATATGAAAGACTAGAGTCTAAAATCATTTCAACTAGAAGACAGCTAGATGAAGAAGAAGCTAAATTTGTTAGAAGACTGGACAGAGGCACAGGTAAGTACAAAGGTAAACTTCCATTCAAGTGATTGAACTATGGAAGGGTGGGTCACTATGCCTCAAAATGTCCCAATAAGATAACAAAGAATCAATCTAAATGGAAAGAGAAAAGCAGCTCCTATAATATGCAGAAAGGGCATAAATTTAAGAGAAAAACCTTTTTTTCCTAGCATGATAACATTGCATCTGAAAGCTTAGATGATTCCCCGGATGAAGATGGAATCTCAGAATTCACACTAATGGGTATGGATGATCTTGAAGATGATCCTTTGGAATCTAAAGAAGAAGGTGAGGTAGACCTTGACGGGGAGTTGGTAAGTGCCTTAAAGGAAATTTAAAGGCTTAAACATAAGAGTAATAAACATAAATAGATTCTTCTGAAATATGCAAAGACAAAACCAGATTCATAAGACCTTATTAAATTGACATTTGAACTAGAATAATCAAGGAATATAGAGGATATTATAAAAAGGGAAATAAAGGAGAAAAATCAGGAGCATCAAAAGCTGGAAGAAGAAGTGGTAAGTTTGACGAAGAAATCAGAGAAGGCCCAAATTGATTTAACTATGAATATTCCTCAAATGAAAAGCTCTTGATAGTTGGAAAAGATAATAAATGCTCAAATACATCCTCTTATAAAGGCTGTGATAGGCTATGAAGGAGAAACCAGTAAGTCTAAGGTAAAGGATAACAAGGATATCACTTTTATGAAAGCTGTAATAGAGGAAAATGCTAACTCTCATCAATCTGAGATTATTTCAGCTAGAAGACTTACAGAAGAAAGGAGTAGATTGTGTAAGTAGCTCAGAGATGAGATTTCCACCATGGAGAACTCAGAGAAGGTAGACATTGAAAGGGATGATGAAATAACTCAAAAAGGATCCACAAAAGAAAAATCCAACAAGAAATTGATGTGTAAAGAAACAAACATAAATAAGCAGCAACATTAAGAGACAAAGAAAGAGAGGAAGAAGAAAGAAATTGAAAAAATCTCAATTGTTCCTGAATATGAATTGAAAAAGTTCTGAATATCTCAAAGGAGGTTATTTCCTCCTATGAAAAATATCACATGTTTCTCTTGTCATAAACCAAGACATATGGTAGCACATTGTAAGACAAGGAATATCACCTTTAACCAACAAAAGATGCAGCAAATGAGAAGATCCCCTCAAGCAAGCAGATGTAAAAGACAATTTCACACCAGGTACACAAATCATTTCCATGGCTACTGTTATTCATGCAATGACTTTGGACATGTAGTAGCTCAATGTAAGACAAAGAAAATCAAGTTTAACCAACAAAATATGCAGCAAGTGAGAAGACTACCTCAAGCAAACAAATGGAAAGGAAAACCTTTCACCAGGTACATAAATAATTTCCAAGGCTACTATTATTCATGCAATAAATTTGGAAATAAATCTGTTGAATGTAAACTATGTTAAAAAAGGAGCACAAAATGCTATACATCAGCCCAAACGTACCTAGGTAAAATAAGACGTTATGTATGCCACAATCTTGGACACAAAGAAAATGACTGTAGGTTGCCATATACATTAAAGGACTCTAGATAGATGATGGAATCAAATCAAATCAGACTAAACTATGAATAAAAAGGAGATGCAGACATTATGAGGAACCCCTACAAAGTATGGAGGAAGAATAAAAAGGGGGAGCCTATTACTTTAATGACATTATGAATCCATCATAGTCTCAGGGGGAGCTACTCCAGGAAGCAATGTAGACATCTAGCCAGGGTTAGACAAGAAGCAAATTCTTAGGGGGAGAGTAGCCCATAAAATTTGTCAAAGAAGAGCTTGAGCTATAGAGCTGGTAAAGATCTATAGAGGATGATTACATTGTGTGTCTCTCGGAAAGTGTTAATAATGTAACAAAATTCTTTTAAGAAGGATGAATAAGAAAAATGTTATTATCAGTATATCAATACAAATATTCATCAATTGGTATTTGGAGCAGTCTTCATATTAGTAGAATACCAAGTGTTATTTTTGGAGCAATGTTATGGTACAGGTCCCCAGTATTAGAGTATTATAGCATACATCATGGTGTTGGTATGGCAGAAATACATCAAGGAGAATGTCGAGTTGCATTATCAAAGCTTGGAAAGGTCATTAAAAGTTCCAAAATATCATTATCCTATTTGCATTTGAAGTATTATATTGAACATTGAAGCAAAATCTATTCTTGGATATAATTGCACTCTTCCTCAAGTCATTATTGGTATATCTTCAAGGCCTCTTTCTTAAGAGCATTCATAAAGTTGTAGTATGATGGGCTAGTTGTGTTAATCTTACTATTGAAGTTCAAGAGTCTATTATTGATTCATCTGAAGCTTATGTTATCACTCAGTACTTTCTTAAGGTTAAAGAAAGAACTCACCGAGGTAACCACAAACCTACTTTTAAGCTTTAGGATCTAGCCTTCCTAAGGCTCAGAGAGGGCTCTCTCTTTAAGATTTAACTTTGTTTTTATATCTGATTTTAGGCTAGTTAAATAGGGAAAATTGGTTTTTGGGTTTTGATTTGTTTTGGTGGGAAAATCACTTAATGAGATGGATAGCTGTGAATCTGTAATCCATTGGGCAAATGGAGTCAATGTGTCAAGCAGAAAGATCAGGATCAAGGTATAAAATCAAATGTTTAAAGGGCAAGATAGTAGAGTCACTTAAGATATTTCAAAGGTTGATGGGTGAAGTGGCTTTAATTGGGATAAAGAGCATTAAGAATTCTTTGATCCGGATAAGGAGTGAAAAGGTAGGGGTCAATCGAAATTAGGGAGCAATTAAGGGTTCCCTAGTCTGGATATCAACAAAAAATATTAAAATGAAAACTAGTCAATAATAGAGTGCCTTTAACAAATTCTGATATAACAATTCCTAATTTAACATTAAAATTTAGAATGCATTTATGAATGGATGGAAAACATAATAAAATAGACAGATAACAATACAAAGTAATTCACTTCAGTGGCCCCAACACATGAATCTAGTAACATGATGCTTTATTCCTTGAAATCCAGTCTTTTGACTTGAGCTTGATACAAAACACCCTTAGTTTCAAATAATTACAGCTATAGAAATCTTCAGAAATTATCCACATTCAATACTTCAAATGATGAAGTATTTATACAAACTCTAAACTAGAATATCTTGAAAAATTATCAAGATTGGTTTACAAATATCTCAAACTGTATTACATAAATAGAACTTAATTAAAGGACACTCAAAACTAATGAATCTATTTGGAACTATATTTATGGATTGATGGTGGAAAAGAAGAGAAATTCTAATGTGATATCAACTCTTAGTTTATGATGAGGCATCCAAGTCACTAACTGTCTCCTTCCTTTGTGCATTTTGCTCTAGAAATTCTGCAAACTTGGGGTCAAGTGATACCTTTGTATATCTCAATCCGAGATATATATGAAAAAAATGAAAGAGGTTATTGTATAAAAATATGTTATTGATATAAACCTCTCTTAGTTTCCTAAAATTCTTCTCCAGTTGTTCACAATAGGCTCTACCAAACGATGTGTAAAACATAATTTTTCCCAATCTGAAAATTAGGTTGTGAAAATGTAAATGTATTTCTCATTCTGTAATACCTGTGTAAAAAGTGAGATAGGTTTTTGTAGATTGGCCTTTTATGAACACACACATCCCCCAGGTTTTTAAAATTCATCTTGTACTGGCAAAAATAGTTTCTGAAAAACTATGACTTAAACAAGAAATTTCTGAAAAATGTCCCTTCCTGATCTGTTTTCATATTTTAACATTATTGTTCTTTTAACTATTTTAAATTTTACTTCAGATAAACTTGATTGTTGCTGGTAAAAGTGTTTTCATCTTAGTTTAACCATTACTACCTTTGTGTTTAGTTTTACTGTCTTACCTTGACTGCTTTGTTTTTTCTGATTTGACTTTCACTCTGACTTTTATCTGATACACCTTAACTTGGATGCTCCATGACTGTTCTGTTTTCACTGTCACTGTGAATTATTATTTCACTTTTACCATTCACTGTGTAATTTCATCATTCTGATCTCTCTCTGACTTTGATTTAATTCTTTCTTTGTATACAACCTGTTTGTTGAATGAAGTTTTTTAAATTAAAATATGAGAATTTGGAGCAAACAAGTTTGTTAACTAGTATTGAAACTATTGGCCTAATTTCATATTCTGAGAATAACCTGCAAAAATCAAAAAATTCGTTAATGAAATAAATTTCTGCAAGGAGGGATAATGGCTTTGATGATGGGAAAATACTGTGAAAAATGGTTTGAACTGCAGCGGGGTTCCATTTTGTTGACAATGGCTCTCAATAACTTAAAATACAAGGTTTTTGAAACAATTTTTAGCCTTTCGCACAATTCTGTAGCTTTAACACAATTTTTTTAGGGATTTTCGCATTGATTTAGTGCATAGCGCAGACTGGAGAGGTATTTGGATGGTTTTAACACAACGCATAGTGGAAAGATGGCTTTCGGAGGAGGACACAGTGAAAACGGGAGGTAAGCGAAGGAGGGAAGGTAATTTAAATGGAGGGTGGTTTTACTGCATAGGAGAAGAATGGTTTTGGGTGGCTATCGCACCACTTTTGAGCGTCGGGTGGTTTTTCGCAAACGAACTTGATAAAACCTGGTGCTGACACGTAGAGGGGAGAGAAATAATTAAAACAACTTTTATTGCAAGTTTTGATTTCGTTATAGACCACGTAATTAAATTTTCGATAGGTGATCTGCACCATTAGATTTGGGGAGAAGGAGCGAACGGTCGGGATTGAGCAATAGAGTTGCAGGGTAAAAGGCATGGGGCCAAGTAATTTCAATGGTGCGGGAGATTTATTATGTATTAAATTAATGTTTAATACATAATCGGGGTTTATTATGATAGGCGTAGGTTAATGTATTTGACGAATGGGGTGTTGTGGATACATGTAATATAAGGACTGGCGGAGGATTATAGTGAGTAGTGGGTCCGACATATTAACATGTGTGGAATATAAATTTAGGTTATAATTAAAAGTTGGATTGGGATATTAATATAAAATGAATTAATATAATACGGGATAAAGGAATATATGGGAATTAATACATTAAGTTAAATGTTAATATAAAATGTATTTGTGGAAAGACCAAATACACTAAGCATAGTGTAAAACATATTTTTTTAAGGGAGATTTCATCATTATGAGGCCCAACATAACATTTAACACTTATACTTAAGCAAAAATCATTTTTAGGGGTTTTTGGGTATTTTTGTATGAAAAAGGAATTATCAAGGGGTTTTACTTTTCCTAGGTGAATATGAATTTTGACTTAGGAAAAGGGTTTTTAGTAGGGAAAAATGAGTGATGTTTAAGGGAAAAGGGTTTTTATGAAAGGGAAGGGTTTTAATGAGGTGGGATTCAATACCTTGGTGCCAATCAGTCATTAAGACATGGGTCCGGTCCCACCAGAAATCAGAGAAATGCTCTGAGTCTTTATGACTGAAGGATTTAGTATTGGAACACATTGTGGGGAGCGAAATTAGTAATATGCCATATGATGTTTATCCATGCCTTGTGAAACTGCTTGTACCTACCCATCTGCTACCCTAAAAAAATTTCTTCATTTACATGGGTGCATTTGAGCTTGCAGACCCTTATTCATTTTTATTTTAAAACAAGAATATATCCAATTCTAACCTTATTTCATCCAAGGGCTCATATTAAACTGTTGAGTTGCTTATTATTTCTCTACCTAACTAGTGATCTACCAAGATTATAATGTTTGGATAGATCTTTATTCTCTATCTAACAACATGAAATTTAAAGCATGAGAGGTCAAGTTTAAGTTGTTTGACCCTCATGGATTGTGGCATTTAGGAAAAGCTGCACACAATCTTATTTGCAAAAGTAAACTAATAGTAGTGGCATTTGAGCGTGCAACACTTTCATGATCCATTTTAGTGGGGTTCATATTTAATATTCTTTTGATCTTTGTTTCTTTTTTTCCTTTGATTGTTCTTTTAGGACATACCCTCTTTCCATTTTTTAATTTGGGAATACATTTGCAGAAAGAAAAGGTATGTACAATATTTCAAGATTTTAACAGAGTCAAATCAAAATTATGAATCCTATATTTATGAACCCTAACAACTTACTTCAGCAGAAAGGAATTGTTGATATTTCACCATTGCATAGAGTTTCATCAAGCAAAAAGGGACAAAAGAATATAACATTCTATGGTGACAAGCCTTCCAACATTCTCATGAGTTGTGATAGCATCAGTTTGTTGTGTATATTCATTAATAACAAAATACTGAATGAAGAATTATTATACTAAAATCAAAGAGGAGTAATGCAATGATGGAATCTACACTGAAAACATTTTATAACCCCTTGCCATTGATTTCGAAGGGGGAGGAAAAGCAAGCAGAGGAAGATATACACTTCTTAGAATGAAAGGGGGAGGAAGTGTTGGAGGAAATGTTGTCATCAATTCCAAATGGGGAGACTATTGAAAATATTGTCATTGATGCCAAAGGAGCATAAAGGAGCAGTAACAGAATTATCATTAAGGACAAAGGAGCAGATCAGGATCAGCTGGAGTATAAAGGAGATATAAGGAAAAGAAGGCAAAAGTACAGTGGAGAAGAAGAAAAAAGGAAGAGAAGAAGCAAAGAGGCAAGGAGCAGTAGTAGAATTATTATCTAAGGCAAAGGAGTATAGAGGAGCAGCAAAGAGGGAAGGAGCATAATTAGAATCATTATCTAAGGAAAAGGAGTAGAGAGTAGCGAAAAAAGAGGCAAGAGAGTAGCGTTATGCAGAAAAGAAGAAAAATGTGCAGTGCAGGGTCAAGTCGGGCTATTCACGTTCAGAACAGTAATCAAAGGAATAGTGTGCAGCAAAGGTCAAGTTGAGTGTATGCGTACAGAATGCGTGCAACAAAGAAAAGCAATGAACGAGTGGGCTAGATCGGGTTGGTTGTAAAACACATGTAGAACATTGTTTTTGCATTTAGGAGATCGTGAACAAGTTAGGTTTTCTACGTGTAGCAAAGAAGAAATGAACAAGTGCAACCAAAGAAGCAAAGGCGTGAAGGAGTGAACGAGAGGGTCGGGTCATGCAAATACACGTCCAGAAAAGTGTTCGATGGAGGGAATTCACATATTGCAATCACAGAAGAACGAAATATCTCAAATTTGTAGAGTCAAAGAAAATGCGAAGTGCGAGAAGTAACGTGGCATGATGACGTGGCAGTGACGTGGCACCCCGGTGGGACCCAAACCCTTTATCCCAAATCGCATATCGCAAAGCTTAGAAGGGATAGCACTCATGAACCACATTGA
>JAXQQM020080340.1:0-17916 GCA_034641835.2 Pinus albicaulis | reverse complement strand
ATATTTGACAAGAATTGAAACAATGAAAATGAACTGGAGCAGAGAGTTACTCTTCTCAGGATTACGAAATGGTTAAATAGATTACATTGGAAACATCGGCAATAAATAACTGGAGATAAACTCGACTAATCTGGACTGACTTAAACTACACTGGGACACTTGGACAGACGGATTTGACACCTGGCAGTGGTTGAGATTACGTTCTTTAACACTCCCCTTTAATTTCAACCACATAAAAAAAATTAATTAAGATACCTGCTGGTCTATGTCTCAGCGAGGTTTACAATTAAAAAAAAATTGACTTCAACTAGATTTAGTTTTCTTCTTCTCTTCTTCCATATTCTGTAGCCTCTAAATTGTTTTAGATTTTTCGCTTTGTTGTATCCTTGAGAACTCTGTTTCTTCATTTGCTGTTGCAGGTCTTCTATTTTTCCAGGCTGTCTAAGCATGTTTTGGACATCTTCAAGAAATGTGGGTTGCTGCCACATATTGTCTTCTGTAGTGCTCTTTTCATCATCAATCTTCTGTAACATAGGATTAGAATAATATCTTATCTCTTCAAAACTCCAACGCATGAAAATTTCATTGACATGTTCGTCATGCATGTCGTCTTCAACATTCATATCTACATCTTCTGTGTAGATCTCATCCATACATGGTGTTGCAAGCCATGTTTCAATAAACTTTAGCTCTTCTTCATAATTAATCTGTGTACCTGCACACTGAAAATCAATGTTAGAATAAAAAACATTTTTAGAACGACATTAGTTCTGGTCTTTTTGCTCTGTAATGAGAGCTTTCTTCAGTTGTTTTTCCTTTTCTGCTTCTGCGTCTATCTCTGTTTCTGCATTCCCTTTGCAGACATCTTTCTTTGCTTCTGTCTCTTCTTCTTTCTTTGTTTCTTCCTTCTGCTCTGCAATGAGAGCTTTTTGCTGTTGCGCTTCCTTTGCTGCATCTTCCTCTATCTCTGTCTCTGTCTTTTTCTCTGCCTCTTCTTTACTGACCTGTGCTTCTGCAAACAGGTTGTCTTCCACTAACTGAAGTGGGGTAATCTCGCCAAATAACATCATGTCGATATCATATTTTTGTTGCATCATCTGCAACCAATCATCATTAGCAAAAATTTCATTATCAAAGTTTACATCAGCCATATCAATCATTGGATTTACCATTTCATCAGCAAGATCTGTTGCTGGTATCATTAAAACTTCGTAAGCAATCTCTGTTGCTGGAATCTCTTCATCCACTTGTGGCTGTGCACAGTGGGATTCACGAGCATCTTCATGCTGCTTTTCTGCGTCTTCAGACTCTTCATCTGGCTGTAGATCTGCTGCTACAGATCCACCTTCATCTGCATCTTCAAATCTCCCCTTTGCTTCAATGCTCCCCCTTGTACCAAAACATCTCTCAAGGGTATCCCATGCCTCCTTGGCTGTCTTGGCATCTGAGATTAAGGGAAGAATGCTGTCATCGACAGATTCTTTTATGCATCTTAATGCATAGGCGTCTTTTTGCCTCTTGATATTCAAATCTAGAAAGATCTCGAACATAATCTGATTTTGCTTTAGCCTCTTGGCTTTTCCCATGTCCTCGTTGTCAAACATCCAGAAACAAACGAGATTACATATTCATCAATACCTTGTTTTTTAAAAAAAAATTTGCTGCTCTTGAATGAGTCTTATGCAACTTCACTTCTCCTTCTTAAAAAAATATCTTCCTCAAAAATATTTCTTGTAAACTTCACCACACTCTTTAAAAATCTTTGAAAATTTTCAAGTTTTTTATGAAAAAAAACTTTTAATAAAAAAACTTTCCTTAAAGAGCTTTGTCCTTTTTAAATAAATTTGAGCACAAAAACATTAGAAGGGCATACAAGCCCCTTCCTTTCATAAAACACTTTACGAGCCCCTTTTTTTTCTTTACTTTCCAAAATTAAAGTTTTTAATAAAAACTTTTCTCTCTTTATGAAAAAGAACAGGTCTTTCACTTTTTTTATAAATCGATACTCTTTCACCCTTTAAAATCGATTTATGTAAGAAGAACTTTATGTAAAGTTTTAAAAAACACACGTCTTCGTACCTTCGCTCATTACACATTTATTCAAGTTGATCACGCGGAGCTTATTTCTGCTTTCACAAAAAAATACCTTGCATCTTAACGCAGTTGCTCAGCCGATCTCAAACCTTCACATATCAACCGTTCGCTCCATGCCGGATTACGTAACAATCGGATCTGAAGAAATACAGCTTAACGCCACAGCGCACTCCAATTTTTAAATTGCAGATCTGATTTTTCCAGACGCAGATTGGCAGACTGGCGCGTTCCCGAGGGGAATAGTCGCGCCTCTTTCAAAGTTCTGTATTTTTTGCATGCAGACTGGCGCGTTCCCGAGGAGAATAGTCGCGCCTCTTTCAAAATTCACGCGAGGCACGAAAATGGCGCGGGTATGGCGTGTATTCTCGCGCCTATTAGCTCACAGTCGCGCCAATTGACTGTTCTTCTCTTCTGCTCCTTCGTGGCTCTGTTGCTGCTCTCCACGAAGGCTTATGCAACTCGGCTCCGATACCATGACAAGAATTGAAACAATGAAAACGAACTGGAGCAGAGAGTTACTCTTCTCAGGATTACGAAATGGTTAAATAGATTACATTGGAAACATCGGCAATAAATAACTGGAGATAAACTCGACTAATCTGGACTGACTTAAACTACACTGGGACACTTGGACAGACGAATTTGACACCTGGCAGTGGTTGAGATTACGTTCTTTTTAACAATTTCTTTGAGTTATTTGCATCTCGATTGATTAATCTAAAGTTTGAGATAGATAAATCAGCATAATTTTTTAATTTTGTGTTTGATCATTTATTTAAGACTTTATTGATTTAGAAAATATAATTTCTATTTGTTATAAGGTGTGATGTTTTCTAAATAAAAGAATTTATTTTTATGTTTTAAGAGTTGTTTAGATATGAATGTTTCTTAAATTGATGTGTGGTTAATATATTTTCTCAATCAAGTGATTGTGTGTCTAAAATAGTTTGTTTATTTTGAGACAACTCTACATGTATTTGGTGTGGGTGACATTAAGTTGGATAATAATAATAATAATATTTGATTAAATAGTATGTAAGATCAGTAAATTTATATTGGTATCAAAGCTGACCTGTTCTAACTCCTTCAGTGGAGGCTCGGGGCATAGGAAAAGTAGAATGGATTTTATGTAATGTGTTCTTTTGTCTATCCATGTTTTTAACCAGCAGTTGAAGAAGACTGTGTGGAGAGATATTATTATTTGAGTGTTCTTAGAGAAATAGTTGTAGATGAAAGAGTACCCAACACAAATAGCTAGTGGTCATACGTGCATTTCGGACTCGAGCTATGTAGTAGGGGTTCTATCACTGGATTAAATCTATTGGTATGGAGAAAAATGTGATGCAGACCATTTTGTAAAGTCAAAAGTTGAGAAGCATGCTCATCATAACTCTGTTACTTAATGTTGTGTGGAAGGAGTGTCATTATTGATCTGAAATTACTTGCTAGTTAATGTTGTGCTACTTTCATTCTAGATATAAAGTTTTCTTTGCATTGTTTTACTTATCCTCATGAGTTTGTTTAAGAGCATGTGATTAGAAAACAATGTACTTAGTGAAATTATGAGTTTTCATAAGCTTAAAAAGCATAATTTTAAATGACAGAACAAAAGAAATAATAAACGCAGAAAGCACATATAACAAAGCTTAACATAGAGAACTTTGATAAAGGAGTTCACCCCTCTTGGGCTACATCTCCTTGGTCCAACTTCATAGCGTGACTTTTCTATTAGCTTCAAGTGTGCTCAAATTGATGTTACACGCTTCAGAACCTCTTGCAACCTATTCCAGTGACTTTATAACATCATAATCTCCAAAAAATGACTATTTTTTTGTTATATTTGGACTCTAGATGCTTTTCCAATGACCCCAAAACTTGTTGGCCCTAGCCTTAAAAAATCTTCAAATATTCTAAAACACATTTAGATCATCTTTTCTTCCTCTGAAACTAGCTCCATTGAGTTCCTAACATTTAAATTAGCCAGGAATGACTTTTACTGAGCTCAATTTGGTCGAAAATTGAGTGAGTTATGAGAAAAACCAAATTTTCCCCAATTTCTCCTCCAAAACTGGAGAGACTGCCAGTTAAAATTATAATTTTGGAAATTCTGCTAGAATTGGCACACCTTCTAAAAGTCTTCCATCTTAATCCTCAGGATTAAATAACACTAATTATGGGTTAGTGGGCAAATAAGACAGGTTTAATATTAAGTGCATATTAAGCGCTAATCAAAGTTTATCATGGGTTAACTATGTTTTAGTTTAATTAAACTGTATTAAAAATTCCACCGGTCGTTGGCTTTGGATCTCGGTCTTCGGGCCGGGCATGAGGCCAGAGGTTCGAGCCTTGATCCAACCATAAAATTTTATAGAAAATTGCAATGAGATTTGTTGCCATACTTGGAGACTCCGCCAAGTCTAGACCTCCAGCAGTTTGGCTGGAGGCTCCTCCAAATTTGATCAAATCCTCCGAGAGTGGGTTTTCAACTATAGTTAAAACACACACACACACACACACATATATATATATATATATATATATATATTCAATTCATCTCATTGAAACTTTAAGGCCATGGGGTGGGACACGTAGCAGCCCTAGGCTGTTCCACATGGCATATCCCCATTGGTCCAATATTTTCAAATAACCAATATTACCTACACCTTGAATAGAGAAAAAATTCACCCCTAGACGTAGGATAAAAAATTTCACTTCCTAATCATCATCGGTGAATGTGGTGGTGTTATTTGGCACAATGTCATTGGCTATTTTCTAGAGGATATTCCTGCAACTGCTGAAAGTACCTATCACATCAGCACTGTACCTATTCTGCTAATTTTTTTGCATGTTTTGGAAAATGAACAATAGACAATAACTCATCCATACAAGCTCAGATTTTGATGAAACGAATTGCGCTAGAATCTTGGCGACAAACATTATTCGGTCATTCAGGTTTGAAGCAATTTCAAGTCTTTTCAATTTTTAGCTAAAAATTGAGCTTTAGATCATTCTTTCCCACTAGAAGCCTTTTGGACCCCAAAATATATTATCAATTGTTCAGCAAGTGAGGGTGCAACTCCCCCACTTTTCCAATCTCCAAGCATTTTTCCTTTGAAGGATTTTGACCTTTGAGTCCAACTCTAAGGTATTCAACATCCACTCTTCTTGAAGTTCTGATTCTTCTGTCATGTATGAGATCTTGTTGAAATTGATTAAGATATTATGGCGAGAAATCATCTATTGATGGCATCTAAATATGCTCTCCTTGATCATCAATCAAAGGAGGCTCAAACAATCTCAAATTCTCAACATTAACAACATAATAAATTTGCATATGAGTTAAATCTAGTTTGAATGTGTTTGTACCAATATTTTCCAGAATTTTAAATAGACCATAACGGATTGGTTTGATATTTTTACCTTCCTCTTGCAATCTTTCTTTGCTTATGTACAACAAAAATTCATCTCCACTTGGAATTTTTGATCAACCCGATGTTTGTCATGCCTTGCCTTGTAGCTACTTTGACTCTTCTCAAGTTGCTCTTGCACTGTGTGATGTACCAACTGAATTTTCTCAATGAGCTTTCTTTCTTTATCTATGTCACTATGTCCATATATAGCAACATGTTTCTCAAAGATAAATTCCAATGGAGAGATTCTTAGCAAGTAACCAAAAAATTCCTCAAATGGCGATGTATTTGTGGAAGAATGTTTTGCCCGGTTGTATGCATGTTGTATATAGTGTAAAGATTCATCCCATAACTTGGGATGCTTGCTACAATAGCCTCTTAGAAGATGAATAACAATCCTATTTACGACCTCTATTTGCCCATCTGTTTGCGAATGAAATATTTTACTCTTCCTCAACTTTGTATCCATCATGTTCCATAATTTTGACCAAAATTTCCCAACAAATCGATAATCTCGATCACTTACAATAGAAGTATGAAGACCAAAATGGATCCCTACATTTTGAAAGAAAATATTAGCGGCTTGTTTAGCTCTAATAGTTTTCTTGCATGCCATCAAAATACACATTTTGCTAAACCTATCTACCAAAACATACAAATAATCATGACCTTTTCTTGACATAGGAAGGCCTCCTACAAAATTCGTTGAGATGCTCTCCCAAGGATGACAAGGAACTGGAAGTGGTGTGTACAAACCAAGCTTCATATTTCTAGGCTTACTTGTTGCACATAAAAAACATCCTTTAATAAAATGAGAAACACTTTCATTCATGTGTGGCCAATAACAATACCTTTGCAGATGCGCTACTGTCTTACCTACACAAAAATGTCTTGCAATCAATAATGTGTGAGCCTCCCTTATGATATTGTTTATTTCTCATTGTGGTATACATAACTTGCCCAAGTGATACAACAAACTGTTATGCACATGATAATCTAACTCTTCACTTTGGTTTCCCTTACCTAATTTCTCATACACATCTTGAAAATCACTATCATTCACATACTGTTCAATGTAACTTTCATGCATAATAGAATTGTGCTTGAGAATAATAGTTGAATTTACAATAGGCCTAGAGAGCATATCAGCTACCTTATTGTAGAATCAATTCTTGTAACTGATAACCGAGTGAAATTGTTGTAGAAAACGCATCCACCTGAAATGTCTTGATTGTTGTAATTTGGACTATGATTGTAAATATTGCAATGGCTAATGGTTGGTATAGATAGTGATCTCTTTTCCCATCAAGTAATGCTTCCATTTCTTTACATTTTGTACCAATGCATATAAATCTTTATCATATCTATGATATTTAGTCATGACTCCATTAAAAGTTTCAGAATGAAATGAGATAGGCTTACCATGCTACATGAGCATAGCTCCCATAGAATAATCACTTGCATCTATTTGGATCTCAAATGGTTGTCTTAGATATGGAATTGCTAGTACCGGTTCCGAAATTATCTTTTTCTTTAAAGAATCAAATGATTTTTGCTATAAATCTCCCCAATGGAAGACTTTCTTTATGCTTTTCAATGCATGTAACGGTGCTGCAATGGAAGAAAAATTAGCAATAAATTTCCTCCAATATTGTGTTGCTCCTAAAAATCTTCTGACCTCAGTAACTATATTTGGCTTGGGCCAATTAAAAATGACCTCAAATTTGGAATGATCAATATTAAATTCACCTCCTAAAACTATGTGTCCCAAATATACCAATGAAGTCTGAACAAACTCGCACTTAGACATCTTTAAAAATAATTGCTCTTTTCTCAAAACATCAAGTACCTTGTTCACATGCATGACATATTATTCTCTTGATTTGTTCAAAATGAGTATGCCATATAAGTAAAAAATCACAAATTCATCTAGAAATGGTCTAAGTACATCATTCATCACTCTCATAAAAGTAGTTGTTGCATTTGTTAAGCCAAATGGCATAACTAACCACTCATATAATCCTTGTCTAGCCTTGAAAGAAGTTTTCCAAATGTCTTCTTCAGCTATCCTAACTTGGTGATAACCACTTATCAAATCTAACTTAGTGAAATACTTTTCATGCTTTAACTGATCAAGAAAATCATTAATGCGTGGAAGTGGGTAGCAATTTTTTACCATGATTTTGTTCAGTGCATGGAAATCGATACACATGTGCCAAGTCCCGTCCTTCTTTGAAACCAAAATTATTGGAGAACCACATGGTGAAGTAGATGGGCATATAATACCTTTTTCAGAAACTATTGGATTTTCTTCTTGATTTCCAAACTTTCCATGATTCACATGTGATACATACCAATATTCGGAAGTGGAACATCTTACTACAATTGAATCTCATGCTGAATTCCCCTCTTGGGTGGCAACCCCTTTGGTTCTTGAAACATCTCGCCATACTGACTTACCACATCAAACAAATGATATTTCAATTTGTCATCACATCCTTCAAAATATTCATAGTTAACATCTTCCTTTTTCTTGATCATAAGAAGCACAAAATCTTTACTTGCATTTACTAGCCTCTTCATTTTCCCTACATTAACTAAAGAGATATTTTGTTTCTTGCAATGAATTCTCACAATATAATCCACTCCATCTTTGATCAAATGATATTTGTTCTCATGATCGTAAAACACTATTTTCCTGTCATAAAAATATGGACTACCCGAGATAATCCCTGAAATATCAAGTGGTACAACATCTAACTCAACTTCATCAACAAAGTTTGTAGTAGTAACAAACCTGAAAATACATTTCCTTCTCACCTATATATTTGCATTGTTAACTATCCAACCCAAAGGGTATGGCTTATGATGAGGTACAATTTCAAGGTTCATTTTTTTAATTAAGTCTTTTGAAATCAAGTTTGTTTGTGACCCTGTATCAAATAACGCATCAATCTTTGTATGATTAGAAATTACTCTAGCATGGAATAATTCTACCCTTGTATCCTCATTTGAAGTGTTATTGTGACTGTTTGAGGTACTACAACTTATAATTGCTTCCTTTCCTTTGTTAACCATGGCAACTATCTTGGTTTCATCTCCTAAATCAGATCCAAGATCTTTTTGTGTGGTGTAAGTCGTCTTTTCTTTCCCTTTTTTATTTCGTTTCTTTGGTCTTAGTTTGGGATGTAGTTTCCAACAGTGAGCTTCATCATGCCACTCTTTGGAACAATGTTTGCATTTTATTTTCTCCCCTTCTTGCTTCACACTTGCATTTTTTATTTCCCTTCCATTTTCCTCCTTTTTCTTTTCCCATACCCTTAAATGGCTTTTTCTTACTACCCTCTTGAGAAATTTTTTTACCCCTTGCTTCAAGATGAATGGCTTTCACACATACTTCATCTAAGTTATTTGGGCTAAACATTAGAATAATGTGTTTTAAGTAGGAATGTAGACCTCCTAGATACTTAAATAGTGTGTCTTGTGAATATAGGTCTACTCCAAGTAATAAAGCCCTTTTCCTAAACTCTTGTGTATAATTTGGACACTTTGACCTTTTAGTTGTCTAGAGTTTTTCCAAAACATTATTGCTTTATGCATATAGGCTAATGGATCGAATTTCCTTTTAATGGAAGAAATGAATTCGACCCAAGTAATGGAAATTTCACCATGGATGCGCATTTCCTCTTGTGTCTTTGCCTCCCACAAAAATAATGCTACTCCTTCTAGCCTTAATAAAGCCAATTGAATTTTAATATCATCTTCTTGCAGATTTTGAATTCTATAGTAAAATTCTAATTGGCGAATCCAATTATCTATTTTTTCAACTTTAAAATCTCCATTATATGCAGGAAGTTCAAATTTGATGTCCAACTTGAGTAATAGAGCCTTACCTTTTGGGATATTGGAATGAGTATGGGTATGCGTTTTTGTAGTGGATTTGAAAGATGAAGATGCTGATGAGGATGAAGATGATGATGATGGTGAAGAAGGAGGTGCTTTTCCACCACTGGCTTTTGAGCTCCTCTCTTCCTCCTTTTTATTGTTTGAAGATACTTCTTTATGAGGGTGTTTTTAACATTTTCTAGCTTCCTTTGCCATAAAAGCTTCATACATAAGTTTCACCATCCTTTGCATTTCTTTGAACTCCTTCTTGACATCCTCTTCCTCAGAATTTTCATGAGCTCCTTCATGGCGTGACATTTTGGCTGTTGATTCAAGCCTCTCTCTGCATCTTGTATCTCTTCAACCACTTCAGCCTCTCATGAAATTAATTCCTCTTGTGCTTCAAGTGTTGCCTTCAGTGGTCCTTTGGGTAAGGATGTTGCTATCTCAACCTTCTTCCTTCTTGTCCTAACTTCTGGACTAGCTATCAGTAGCTTCACTTCTCCTCTCTGTAATCTCAATCTTGTAAGCATCAGTAATTTTTCACTATTAAGAACTCTTCAAGTAAAAAAAAAAAGCAACCTTGTGCTCTGATACCAATTTTATTCGAAATTAATTGGTATTTAATGATGTGCTAGTTTCATTTCAGATATAAAATTTTCATTGCATTGTTTTACTTATCCTTCCTGAGTTTGTTTAAGAGCATGTGATTGGAAAACATTGTACTTAGTGAAATTATGAGTTGCCATAAGCTTTAAAAACATAACTTTAAATGACATTACAGAATAAATAGTAAACATAGCAAGCACATATAACAGATCTTAACACAAAGAATTTTGATAAAGGAGTTCACCCATCCTGGGCTAAATCTCCTTGGTTCGGCTTCAGAGTGTGACCTTTGTATTAGCTTCAAGTGTGCCCAAATTGTTGTTACAAGATTCAGAACCTCTTGGAACCTATTCCAATGACATTATAACATCATAATCTCCCAAAAATGGCTATTTTTTGTTGTATTTGGACTCTGGATGCTCTGGCAATGACCCCAACACCTGTTGGCCCTAACTTTCAAAAATATTCAAATGTACTAAAACACATGTAGATCACCTTTTCTACCTCTGCAACCTACTCCATTGAGTTCCTAGCATGAAAATTAGTGAGGAATGACTTTTACTGAGCTCAATTTGGTTGAAAATTGAGAGAGTTATGAGAAAAACCAATTTTGCCTCAATTTCTCCTCCAAAACTAGAGAGACTGCGAGTTAAAATTCTAAATTTGGAAATTTTGACAGAATTGGCGTGCCTCCAAAAATTCCACCAACTTAATCCTCGAGATTAATAAATGCTAACTCTCGGTTAGTGGGCAGATAAGACAGGTTTAATATTAAGCATGTATTAAGCTCTAATCAAAATTTATGGTGGGTTAACCACGTTTTAGTTTAATTAAACCGTATTAAAAATTCTGTTGGTCATTGGCTTTGGCTTTTCGTCTTCAGGCTCAGCCACATCGGAAGGGGTTTGGCCCGAGGGGCTGACCTCTTTCGTCCTCCAACGGGAAGAAGATATTAATTTAAATTGGCGCGACGAACATAAAGGTTAAGATCCACTAGGCAGAAGAGATGGTAAGGCATGTGGGTTGCAGGTGTGAGGTCAGGGGTTTGAGCCTTGATCCAACCATAAATTTTTGTAGAAAATTGCAACGAGGTGCACCGCCATACTTGGAGACTCTGCCAAGTCTAGTCTTCTGTCAGTTTGGTTGGAGGCTCCTCCAAATTTTGTCAAATCCGTCGAGAGTGGGTTTTCAACCATAGTTTAAAAAAATATATCAAAACAATATATGTGTGTGTGGATTCAATTCATCTCATTGAAACTTCAAGGCCATGGGGTGGGGCACGTGGCAGCCCTAGGCTGTTCCATATGGCCTATCCCCATTGGTCCAATATTTTTAAATAGCCAATATTCCTTGAACCCTGAATAGAGCAAAAATTCACCCTTAGACTTAGGATAAAAAATTTCACTTCCTAGTCATCATTAGCGAAACTAGTGGTGCCACTTGGCACAGTGTCATTGGTTGTTTCTGGATGATATTCCTGCAACTATTGACAGTACCTGCCACATCAGCATTGTACCTATTCTGCTCATTTTTTTGCCTATTTTGGAAAATGAACAACAGACGATAACTCAGTCATACAAACTCGGATTTTGATGAAACGAGTTGCACCGGAATCCTGTTGACGAACTCTATCCATTCATTCAGGTTTGAAGCAATTTAGAGAACTTTCAATTTTTAGCTAAAACTTGAGCTTTAGATCACTTATATGGTTGTTATATGCTTGTCATTTCTATGGTTTATATGTTGGTTATGAATGTGTTTTATGACAGTGATGATGTATGTCTCTCATCATGTTTTGATTTGTAAATGAATGAACAATATATCTATTCCAAATTAGATGGTAATGTAGTTAATGTGATGAGGCAACAATGCTTCTTAGCGATTCTCAGATAAGTATGAGATCCTTATGCTCAAATTTTTTATTTAAACTTGTAGATTACATATTTGTGATATGTTTGACGAAATGCCTGTCATGGATAGTAGGGGTCTAGTCTAGACTTTGTCAATGTTTTTGCGAACATATCATTGTTTGACTGTTATATTTCATTTCTGAAAGTGTCATGGTGTTATGGGCAGTGACCTAGGCTTTGGGCCTTAAAAATTGGCTCAAATGCCGGGGACATTGGCACAATTCTGAGGAGAAAATTCCCTGGACACATGTATTCCCATCATGTGGTAGCATCCATATCCTCCTAGACACACCCTTGTCCATATCAAGGGAGCTTCCAAAGGTTTAATGGTCTGAAACCTAGTGGGGCCCATGGGTTGGTTACCTGAGTGGTTGGGATGGCTCCTGTGAGTTTTGTTGTTGATGTGGAAGGTATGTTTGATGTGTTTCCATCGATTCCATTTCTTTAAGGTCACCTAGAAGGTTGAATCCCATTATAGTAACCTCTCTTCGCATGTTTACCCCGATTAGTTGATTACTTGGGTAGATGTCGGAGGATGGTGTTACACAAATAATCCTCCATTTGCATCTTCTATAGCTATAAGTTTTAGCCATTGAATTTCTCAACCCTAAACCTACCCTCTTTCGCCATTTTTCCCACATGAACCAGGAACCCTTCTTTCTTGTGAGTTTATCAGCCAAATAGACCTTCAGCTCTGATACTACTTATGGTTTTCCAGCTTCTGTGTTTATCGTTATTTGAAGGAATCTTTGGATTATCCACAGTGTTATTTAAAGGAATCTTCAGAATCTTCTGATACTACTTGTTAGAACTTAATTAACAAAGCAATGGAACACATAAAATATTGTGGAAACAAAAACACAGAAAGGAATAAAATAAGAAATAGATAGATATATGTGGTTCACCAAATTTGTGCTACATCCACGGAGAAACAGTCAGTCCTTCCTTTTATATTATCCAAAAAAATGAAGAGATACAACCTAGAAAAAAATTTTGTAATCTTCGCTCTCACACAGGCCCCTCTCTCTTTCTCACACATAATAATAATGCATAGCCACAATACAATCCCCTCATATAAATCAAGGGTTTCCTTCTAGGGAAAAAACCCTAAATTAACATAACTTCTACCATCAGATCTTCTTCCTAATGAATGACCTCAATTGTCTACGGAATTGCAATATTTTACAAGGCAAATTTTCATCTAACTTTTGCTTCGGACATAGTGCCCTGAACCCCCACCAGGGGGGGCTCCAAAGAATTGCAGTAGCCCCCCCCCCCCCCCTCCTAGTAGAAATAGTGCAGGGGAAATCCCCCTCACGCCCCTGCCCCCAACCCACCCCCCACCTATCAGGGACTGGGATCCAACCACGGTTGAAACAAAACAAAAAAAATTGAGCAGTCAGGAAGATAATGAGGCTCCACACCCAACGGTTTGGGCATTCGCTTTTTATAAAGTATTAGTTGGATTTGGGTGGAACTTCTAAGCACTCTCATATTCTTTTTAAAATGAAGGAAGAATATAGAAATTCAACAACTCCTCTCAAATTAAATCACTCCTGGCTCTTAGAAGAAGATTTTAGAAATTTGATAGAAGAAATTTTGATTCCATTGAACCCACCTCATTCTTCTTCATATATGCAACAATTTGCAAAAAACATTGATAGCATAAAATAATATATACATAAATTGTATTCCACTTTCAAGGAGAAATGTCAAGCTTTATTAAGGGAAACATAATTCAAAATTTCTAGACTCTATGAAGAAAATCAATTAAGTAAATTTTCAACAGAGGAGCGTCTTTGCTTGAGGGATTTGAAATTAGTTCAAAGGGACCTTCTTGACAAGGAGGAAATAACTTGGTGCCTTAATAGTTAGGCCATGTGGATAAAGGAAAGTGACCATAATATGATTTTTTTCTAATTTTTTTTCGAATTATCAAAAGGTTCTCAACATAATTTGGTAAATCCATAATTTGGAAGGTGAGGTGGTTAGATATTCCAACGACAAGGTAGAAATTGGGGTGCACCATTTTAGTCCCCTTTTCAAAGGACCGCAAGGTTGTCCCATCCAGGAAATTATATATATCTTAATTTTTTTTCCTCGAGCCACATTTGATGAAACGAATGAAGCCCTAGAAGATGAGGTGTCAAAGGAGGAAATACTAGAAGCTCTCTCTTCACTAAAAAAATGAAAGATCCCCAGTACAAACTTAGAGTATTATTCTACTTGGATTTATTGATTTATTTAATGACGTTTTATTGGAAGTAGTGTGAGAGTCTAAATGTTCTGGATAGATTATCAGAGCATTAAATTCTATTTTTATCACTCTTATTCCAAAAAAATAAAGACACCTCTTCCTTTTATGATTATCGCCCAAGCTCGTGTTGTAGTGTAACTTATAATATGGGGTCAAAAATAATTGCTAATAGGCTCAAGACAATCCTCATCCAAAAAATTTTAGAAGACAAATTTGGATTTTTCTAACAACACCATTTCCATGACACAGTTGTGTTGGCTCATAAAGCTTTGCACTTTATTAAACTTCTAAAGCAAGAGGCAATGATAATAAAATTGATTTATCTAAGACCTATGACAAAGTTACTTAGACCTACTTGAGATTGATTCTTCTACAACTAGGAGTGAACCTCGCCACCATTAACTGGATCTTGGGGCATGTACAATCCATATTTTATGCGGTTTTAATTAACAATTCCCCTTCTAAGTTATTTTGTGCTTCAAAGGGTTCAAAGTAGGGGTTCCCATTATCATCATTTATTCTCTTACTAGTGGCAAACGGATAAAGTAGGTTGATTATAGAAGAAAGAGTTACGACAAACCTTAAAGGTATAAAGATTTCTTAGTCAAACGTCTTTTCCTATTATTTTTTGATGATGTGCTACTCTTTGATTCAGGTACCGTACAAGATATTAGGATGGTCAACCATGCATTATCTTTGTACAAGAAATCCACTAGAATGGAAATCAATGAGGTCAAATCTTGTATGATATTTAACCTCATCCTGGATGTTTTATCAATGCAATGCGGAAAAAAAAATCCATTTCCTTGTAAGGATTTGGACTATGGTTTTAAATACCTAGTTTTTATCGCAAGCCTAATTCATATAAGCTTGATGATTAGATTAGGATTTACAAAAAAGGGAAAGAAAAAATTTATTTGTGGGTTTAATAATACCCTGAGGGGTGGAGGACACTTAATTATTATAAAGTTGGTGCTAGAGAGTATCCTCATGTATTGGATGTCCATCGCTCGATATACTTACAAAAATTAGAAATAAAATTTTCTAGTATGTGTGGTTAGGAAATCATAGCTCTGAAGGCATAATCTAGTTAAATGGTTAACAGTTTCAATGCCGAAAAATTGGGGGATGGGGATGGAAAATTATTTATTTATTCAATTAGTATCTAGATGCTAGGAGTTTGTGGAGGCTCACTCATAATTCATCTTTATGGGTCACATCAATGAAGTCTAAATTTATTGTATATAGGTCGATAAATGAGTGGTATTGTGATCCTCGAAATCCTGCAAAGAATGTTTTCATTATGTAGAAGACCTTGGTAGATGGTTTTACTCTTATTGGTAGATAGATAACCTAGAAAATAGGAAGTTCTGGAAAATTAAGAATCAGATATCATCTGTATCTTGAAGCAAGGGATGATTTTCAGGTATATGAAGCTTTATTACAAGCTTTACACTTTTTTGGCCTTCATTCCCTTGTTTATTCCAAAGCACAATATCCCCAAGAGTGGGGTAGGAGAGGGTGGAAATCATAAGAGGATTTAGGTATGAGAGGTTCAAATTTGGTTGAATGGCATGATTATATTAGTGACTTATGCTCTAGTTTCATTAGGCTATCATGTGAATATGAAGACTCCTTAGGCTAGCTTAAGAACTCCAATACTAGGGAGTTCATTGCCAAACTTGGGTATGAAGTCCATAATGAACTCATTTCCATTAGGGAAAAGAGGTGGAGGTGGGATTTTATCTAGAAGAATCATGGGCCTTTGAAGTGAAATTTTTTCAATTGGTTAGCACTAAATAATAAACTCCACACATGAAGAAGAGCTTGACATGGACCTCACAGTTGTGAGTTATGTAAATTAAATGTTGAATCAATCAGTCATTTATTTATTCATTATCCTTATGCAGTTCAGGTATGGACGCTTGTTTCTCATACTCTTAATTCAAAATCTACTTGGAATAGTCCAAATTTGGAGGAATGCATGTATGAATGGTTACATGATTCACTTGAAAAATATTATGGTGCTCTTTTTTATATGTTGATTTATGTAATTTAGTTTATGTGCAATTCAAGCAATTTTCAAGATAAATAGATCCCTCATGAGGTGTCTCTGGTTCTTATTGATAATTTGTGCATAGAATATAGGACCGAACCTAAACAAAGAAAATTAAGGATCCTAGCTATGCCTTAGCTAGATATGGACACTCCTTGGGGTTACTTTGATGGTGCAATTCAAGGGGCCTCATCTAGATGTAGGGTGGGAGTAATTTTTTCATCAATCAAAGCCACTATTTTCATAATCAGTATGTTGCGACAAGGGGTTCTACATACAAAAGGTGATTTTTAGCTTAATGGACCCCTCTACATTTTGAAAATAAAAAAGGAGTTAATAAATTTCAAGTGTTGGGGGACTCCAAAATAGCCATCGGTTGGTCATGAATGAATGTAAAATATTGATGGTCAAAATTGCTAACTTCGTCCTCTTTTCCAAGAAATTGCAAGTACCATTCTTTCATTCCTTTGGAATTCATTTAAGCACACTTATAGGGAACAAATCATAAATTGGATGAGAAATCTAAATAGGCCTTTGAATTGTAGCCAGGTTTGTTATGGTTCTACGTGTTCTTTAATGGTCAACAAAGGGAACCTATGGAATTTCACTTTTAATTAAAATTGTTTTCAAATGGTTTATTATATGGTTTATCAGTGTATGGCCCATGTGCATTATTATTAATCTTTTGAATATTTTGTGTAATTGGGTATGGGGATTTTGTCAATTTTGGTAAATGGTTAGTTCTTCCTATTTTGTCTTTGTAAATGATATATATGGGTTGTATGTAGTTTGATTAGAATATTGGAAAAAGGAGTCATGAAGGTCTATATGTTCCCCTTGGAGATGGGCATGGACAATAATTTTGTAAGAGTATTTTCGGTCAGTCCATTTTAGACACCAAAATGTTTATCCATATGAATATGAATATAATGATTTTTTTCTTCAACACACAAATATAAAATGAAATGCTCATAAGGTCTTGTCCAAATATCATAGTGTTACATGGGATTCAAAATATTAATGTATGGCATAATTGACCTTTTGATAAGACACGTGCATTTTATATTAACATGCCTTGGAGTTTTAGATATAAAGTTATAATAATGAAAGTGTTTTCACATCTTGATGATTAAGGGTTGAGAAATTTAGTTATTAAGAGTGTATCAAATAGAAAATATTAGGTAGGTTTGATTTTTCACGTAAGGGTATTTTTTATAATTTTATTATGGTTTAAATTACATATAACTTATACAAAAAGTGTTTTTAGATCAAATAATAATGGTGTTTATGTTTTTCAATTGTTTTGGGTGTGTACATAAAGTTCTTTGTAAATGCAATCCAAGATCTAAAAAATCTCAAAATATATCTTGGAATTTTAGATTTGAAATTTAAGAAAAAATTATAATGATGAAAGTGTTCTTATTATATCAATGGTCAAGGGTTGGATTATTTAGTTAATGCAAAATTGTTGAGCCAAATCTTGTTTGACAGTTAAGGATATATTTTATAAATCTATATAAACCAAATGGGTATTTTTATAAGTCTACTACGATCCAAAAGATATTGAGCCCATATTATTCGAGAGGGTTCTTAAATAGAGTGATGAGGCTTCGAAGCTAAATCTAATTAATAAAAAATGTTTGCAAACATTTCGTTTTTCCATCTTCAAACGCTTAAGTAAGAGTGATAACATTG
>JAXQQM020071447.1:0-85408 GCA_034641835.2 Pinus albicaulis | reverse complement strand
TGTTAGGTCTCTGTAATAAGCAAGATTGGTAAAGTCCGATTACAGAGTTAACATCATTTCAACCAACTTTGGGATTCTAGGATCTAGCCCTCCTGAATCCGGAGAGGGATCTCTCCAATATGTACAAAGATGGATATTGTCTTTGAAGTTTAGGGTAATGATATTAGGCTAGTTATGAAGTCCAAGAGTTTTGTTTGGTTTTTTCGGATGGTTGAACATAGTTGTTGTCTGAGGCGGAAAGATCTATATGCAAACGGGTTCAAAGGTGAGAAGTTGCAAGCAGAAGAGTAAGCTTTGATCAAGAAGAAAGATGATGGCAAGTTTTCAATCCATTGGGCTATGGAGTCATAAGAGGATTTAATTGGAACAATCGGGTTCAAGAGTGGTCTATGGGGCAAGTCATCTATGCCTAAGGATATTTTAAAGTTTGATTTATGGAATGGAGTGATACAATAAGAAAGGGAAATGACAGATGCAGAACAAAGAGCAGCCCAGGATCTGGTAAGTACTTTGAAACTAGCCAGCCTTTGACCCAGCGCTTAAGAAAAACATAGAAGCAAACTAGGATCTGGTAAGTACTTTGAAACTATCCAGCCTTTGATACACTTCTAATAGAATACATATAAAAACAAAGGGAAACACAATGATCACACAGAATGGTCTAAGATCTGATAAGTACTTCAAAACTAGTCAGCTTTTAACACATCCTAAGGGAAACAATCAAGTAGTTGAGCAAACAAGAAAGGGACTCAGGGCTAACCTTGATTTCCTCAATTCATCCTCACACAACATATATTGAAAGTAACATTTAAAAATAACATTCAGCTGTGACAAAAAGATGAGGGAACGCCAGCATCCCTGTACTTAGACTGAATTAAATCATTTCTAAATAACACAGTTAGAAGAAAACATTGGGATAAAGATTTTTCAGCCAGAGAAGGTTACTGATATACAGTAGGTCCTAACACTGTTTAAACTTTTCTTTATAGTGGAAAATGAAACAAATTGAAAGCAGAAAACAAAATACAAGTTACAGTGAGAATAACATCACCATCGACATAGACCAGGATCCCATAAATCAGCTTGTATTGATGCTTCAAACCAGTTACAATCTTCAGATCCAGTGCTTTAATCCATCTCTCTTCACAACCTAACCTATCTGTTACAAGCAGAGCTCCAAGAGCCCATGAAACCACTATTTACAGTCAAGAGTTTTCCGGCTCAATTACATTACAATGCTTCAGCAATTACATTGACAACCAAACAATCCAACCCCTCACTCATCTTCTACTGGAGTATTTATAGAAGGATGAGGAGGTGAGATCTGATAAAAAGATCTCAAATACAATTAATGCAGAATTAATGTCTTCCTGGCCCTTGGAGGCTCGATGAAGAAATCATACAGGTGTTCCACTGCATTAATGTGTTTACACTTATGAAGTAAGCTCGGAGGGAGCTTTTGTTTGACATTTGAGGCTCTGCGTACTATTAGGGTTACTCTGCAAGCATTCTGTCATTAAATCCGGGGCAGAAATAACTTCTTTGGCTGTTCCGAGGCATAATATCTGACCCTGTTCAATAAATTCAGCCTCTGATTGAGCATTTTGAGGCAATAGGTGGCACTGTGGTGGTTGAGGAATCAATTTGCCTCAAAGTATGGCGGTGGAGGCAATATGTCTGATGAACACTTTTAGGTTTTCCTTTTAATCTGTGTTCTGAGTCGGGGATTAGGCTTTTGATAACTGTCTTAGCCGTAATTCCTGCCAATCTGTCCACTAATCTGCTATTCTGGTTCATTGTTGTCTTCAATATCCGATACTCTTTCTCTGCGTTGATTTTGACGGTATTCTTCAAGCTTTACAGGGATGCGCAGTAACCAAGGCTCATGAAACCTCGTTGATAACATTGTTCTTCACCCTGCGGTCGATCCTCTGGACAAATCGAAAGAACGGGAGTCGTCACCCTCGTCTTTCAAATTTTCCTAAAATACGACGAAAGAACCTTAAAACCTGCAAAATACAAACAAAATGAGAAAATCCTGCGTTATATGGACAAATCTGCATTGGAGGGCGTGCGGGAAAACGGAGCAATCGGAGCCGTTTATCGTAGTGCGATCAACGGTCGGGAGCGTTTTGGAAAGTTAGCAGAAGAAAAAGGTGGACTGTACGATGGAATCGAGATTTTGTATGAGAACCGTCGATCTGTAGAGACCGACGGCGGAGATCGGTTTTCGAACGCGCTGGGGGAAGTTAACGAGTGGGCAAGTCCGTTAAAGGTCGAGCAGATGAGGCGATCGGCAACCGTCAGATGGGAGGGCCCAAATCCGACGGTGGAGGTGGATCCCGCTGCGGGGCTATGGTCCGAATGATAATGCGCGGGCGACGTGATAGCGCGGCGGTTTTGGAATAGTGATGGAGGACACGTGTCGGCCAGCGTATGGAATCGCTGGCCGATGGGATAAAACCGCCACCCGACGAAAAGTGGTGCGGGATGAAAACCACGGTTTTTGGAAAAGGGTGCGGGGGAGGGGGGTCCACTAGGTGGGGCTCGCTCCGCTCCGTCGGATCTAGGGAGCAGATCGACGGCTGGGAAGGACTTGGGGCAATAAAACACGTGATTTAATATTTCACGCCAAAACCTTATAAACGATGGGTTTTCGAATCTTCAAAGGAAAAGGACGGAGATGGATTACATTTTGGTTTAGCACCTCAGGACTGAGCGGTTGGTCCTGGCGCTCGGGCATGTGGAGGAAGAAAAGGCAGGGGGCTTAGCCTGAGGGGCCTAACCCTAACGCATAGAAAAATGTGTTTTCTATGGTTTTTCCAAAGAATTTCAAAAGGAAATATAATTCCGATAAGGTTAAAAAATGGGTTTTTAACCTTGGGAAATGAGATTAATGAAGGGATAAGGGATAAAATATGGCTTTGTGGGGTTCTTATGAATAAGAGGAAATTGAAGAATGAAGGTAAGATGGAAGCAAGGGAGGGGAAAGGAAGGGGGATGCAACAGTATTTGACTTGGATTTCTGTGGAACATCAGAGGCCGGGAGAAGGAAAGGTATGAAGATCTAATCAGTATTTCTTGGTTTCACCCAAAGTCTTCAAGCACCAACAAATTCAGGACTGAATTTGTTTCTTGAAGGCTGCGAAGAATATTTAGCCACCAACTGATATAATGGAAAAATATAGGTGGCTAACAGTGGCTCCACTTGGGGATGGTGCCTTCTTGAAGGCATCAAGAATTCAGACTTGATTTCTCTGGGATGCCGACTGGTGCCTGACCCACTGTTTGCTCTTGCTTTTCCTTGACAAATAATATCAGTTATGAAAGAAAAATGAAATTCATCAATACAACTTCTACCTACCCAAGCCTACTGATCTAACATTTTTTTCTTCATCAGAGTGCACTTGGATTGGCAAACTCTATTCACAACATCTTATTCTTTTGAAAACAGGAAATCTAATCTATTCCTACTCCCTATTTCTCCCTGAACTCAGATTAAACGGTTGAGCCCAGATGTTTCTCTACCTAGTTTACTGTCTGTTGGGATTAAACAGTCCAACAAACTTTCATTCTCTAAATTCTACAACATAAAATTTAAAAATAGTCAAGTCAAGATTGAGCTGTTTGACTTGCTATGGTCTATGGCATAAGAAGAAGCTGCACATAAATTATTATTTGCAGAAATTTAAAAATCAAAATGGAAGGCTTAAGATCTGAAAGCTTCTTATCATGGCCTTTTCTTATTTTTACAGCTCTGTTTTTCCTTTTTCTATGAGTTGTCTTTGCCTTTCTTCTGGTTCAAGTTTTGAGCGGATTAGAACCAGGTCTTCATATCTCTTGATTAAATATTCAAAAAACAATTTTGAGTCAACTCTCTTTGGAAACTTTGGTTTGGATTTTGAGTTTGTTTGAACCTTAATTTCTATCCTAACCTATCTAGTGATAAGCCAAGATTAAACAGTTTGGCAAATCAAATTCGCTACCCTATCAGCAGAAAATTGAAAGCTAATTAGTCAAGATTAAACATTTTGACTAATTAGAAGTGTGTTCTGAGGAGTGGCATTTGAGGTTGCACACTTTCAGATTTATTTCTCTTTTTGGCATGCGGCCTTGCCTTTCTTGTTTTCATTTCTGCCCTCTTTTCTTTCTTCCTTTGTTTTTGTATTTTTTGATTTTTCATAACTTTGAATGCAATGGTGGATGGAATAGTTACAATGGGAAAAGAAAAATAAAAAGGCTTCAGAACACAAAATGGTTTAAGAAAGGTAATGCTTGAGCATCCTGCCATTAACAGGACCCCCAAACAATTCTGTTCCATTCAGCTCTTGTAAGAAGAATGCATTGTTTCCAGCAACTGAATGAATAGAGTAAGGGCCAAGCCATAGATTGTCAAATTTACCATGCTTTCCCTTGTCTTCCCTCTTTGAGTCCCACTTTAAAATTTTGTCCCCAATCTTGAAATTGCTGGCCTTTGTTCTTTTACCAAATATCTTCTTGATATTGTTTTGCTTGTGCAACGCTTTGTTGTAGACCTCCTCTCTGGTTTGCTGAAGATGAATGGTCTGATTTATCCTTCTGATTATGTCATTTTCTTCAGTCTGCAACTCTTGAATTAACTTCATAACTGGTACACCCAGGCTATTAGGAAAAATTGCATCTGTACCATATACAAGCTGGAAGGGTGACATACCAATGGATTTCTTCAATGTTAATCTGTCAGCCCAAAGTGCATGGATCAGCTTTGTGTGCCAAGACTTCTTGTTGTCTTCCAACAGTTTCTTTATTATGTTCACTAAGATTTTGTTGGAAGACTCTGCGAGTCCATTACCCTGAGGATAATAGGCTGTGGAGTGTCCCAATGTTATCTGGTACTTGTGATAGAATTCCACCATTTTCTTGCTTCTAAATGCTGCTGCATTATCCGTGATGATCTTGGTAGGGCAGCCAAATCTGGAAAGGATATTGGTTTCTATGAACTTTATAATAACTGAATCATTGGCTTGCCTACAAGGAATGGCTTCTATCCATTTAGTGAAATAGTCTGTGGCATTAAGGATCCATCTATGCTGGGCAGAAGATGAGGGATGGATTTCACCTATGAAGTCAAGTCCCCACTGTTGAAAAGGAGCTTCAACAGTGATTGGATGCAGAGGAAGGGGTAATAATTTTCTCTTTCCCTCAAACAATTGGCATTTATGGCAAGTAGTTGTCATTTTGTGTACATCAGGAAAAAGAGTAGGCCAATAGAAACCAGCCCTCAAAATTTTGTTGGCTGTTGACTTCCAATATAAATGACCCCCACACTCTCCTTCATGAAATTCCTGCTTAACCTTCTCTGCATCAAACTCAGGCAAACATTTAAGCAATATACCACTAGCATTTTTCCAATAAAGACATTTATCAATAATGCAATAGATTACAAATTTTAACTTTAGGAATCTTGCCTTTGTTTTGGATAAACCAGGAGGTGTGTTTAAATTAAGAAAAACATAAACAATATCAGTATACCAAGGAGAATTCGCAAAATAATCTTCAACAATGGGAGTTGAGAATTCTTCTTGGTCATCCAAAGCATTAATCATATTAATATCAAGAACTTCACAATTTGATTCAGCCATTAACCTAGCTAGACCTTGACCTTTGATGAGCTTAGTGGGTTTAATCTCTAAATCATATTCAAGAATAACAGCAATCCACTTACCTCTTTTACCATCTGGATCCTGGGTTAGAATGTCTTTTACAACCGAATTTGGGACAAAGGCAATGATGTGTGAGTGAAGGATGTATACTCTGAAGTCTTTCAAAGCCTTTACCAAAGCAAAAGCCTGTTTCTCCATAATGTTGTACTTCAAAGGGGCATCCCTCAATGCCTTGCTAAAGAATGCAATGGGCTGCTCTTGTCCTTGTGGATTTTTCTGTAAAAGGACAGCAGCTATGGTATGTTCTGATGCAAATGAGAAGATATAAAAATCCTTTGAAAAATCAGGACTTATGAGAACCAGTGTTTTGGTTAACGCTTGTTTCACTAGCTCGAAGGATGTCTTTGCTTCCAGGGTCCATTTTACCCCTTGCTCCTTCTTTACCATGTTTGTGATATTTCTAAGGAGCTCTGCCAAGTTAGGGACGAACCTTCTCAAAAAGTTAATCTTTCCAATGAAAGACTGCAACTCCTTGATATTTCGAGGATAAGAGATTGGCAATATAGCCTCAATCCTCTTTGGATATATCTTTATACCCTCTTCTGAAATAATGTGTCCAAGAAGCTTACCTTCTTGGAGACCAAATAGAGTCTTCTTAGGGTTTAAAGATATCCCAAACTTTCTGCACTTCTCGAAAACTTTCCTCAAATGTTCTAAGTGTTCTTCATCTGTTTTTGAAAACACCGTTACATCATCAAGATAGATAATGATGAAGAAGCCCAATTCTTCCGAGAATGCTATGTCCATGGCTCTCTGAAAGGTTGCTCCAGCATTCATTAGACCAAAAGGCATTTTCACATACATGAAAGTGCCCCATGGTGTAGTAAAATCTGTCTTTAATTGATCATCAGGGTGGACTAAGACTTGATTATACCCTGAATAGCCATCTAGCAAAGAAATTATTTTAGACCCCACCACCCTTTGTAAAATATGATCCATCTTAGGCAAATGGTAGTTGTCTTTTAATGAAGCCTTGTTTAAATTTCTGAATTCTATACAAAGCCTGATTTCTCCAGTCTTCTTCCTAACAGACACCAGATTAGATACCCACTCAAAATATCTAATAGGGACAATAATACCAGCATCGTGCATCTTCATGATTTCCTTCTTAACCAATGGCAACTGGACCGGGTTTATTCTGCGCAGTTTCTGTTTGAATGGTTTTTGGTTTTCTTTAAGAGGGATTTTGTGCTGTATTATTTCAGTGTCGTAGGATTTAAGATCTTCATAACTCCATGCAAAAACATCGGAAAATTCTTTGAACAGCTCTAGGTATTTGAGTTTAACGTGAGCCGGCAAAGTTTTGGACAGTTTGATCATTTTCGGTTTTTTCTCACTTCCTATATTGCATTCCTCCACTTCAGTTTCTACAGGTTCCAGTTTAGGTTTGTTGGCCATATCATTAAAATCAAACAGCTCTTCTAGAGGGGCCAAACCTTTGGGCAAACTATCATCTTTGGAATGCAGAGTTTCCAACTCCTCTGTTTCAGATCTTGCACTCCATTCTGTTTGATTTCTAAGTTTGGTAGTCTGAAGGTTAATGTCTATAAGCTCAGGAGATGATTCTTCTTCACCAAGAAAATTTTCTTCACTGCAGTCTGTGTCATCATCTGAATCTGAACTATGGAGTTCAAACTCATTTCTGAATTGCATGAATTTTTCTATTTGTTTATCTCCGTTAAACACCTGCCAATATTTCTTGTTATCCGGGACAGCTGGTCTGAATTTAATCTGAGATGTATCATCATATAGTATTGGGCAGGTTCTAGCAGCAAAGGCTAAATTGTGGGCTGCAATGTTTCTTTTTCTTGGGACAAAAGTCAGGTTGGATTCCTCAAATGTTTTTAAAAGATCCATGACATCATTCCTGTAGGCCCTAAGTCTGGGGTGATTTGCATTATACTCCCCATTGACTTGCCTAATGATTAATTCAGAATCCCCATATACATTGATTTTCTTGGCACCTAGCTTTTTCAAGAGATGCAAGCCTAAGAGAAGGGATTCATATTCTGCTATGTTGTTGGAACACTGAAAGTTTAATTTACATGAAATACATTCTGTATGATTATTTTCAGTGTTAGTAATCCAGACACCTGCACCAGCATTTGTTCTGGTGCATGACCCATCAAAATACATGGTCCAGAGAGGAACATTTTCAGCTTTATCAGTTTGGTGCATGTCCTTTGCATGACTCGACTCTTCAAGTTTTTCATCAGGTTGAGGATTGTCTTCTTGACTGTCAAGTTTTAAGTTCAAAGGATTGATGACTTGCAGTTCAAGACCTATGTCTAGTTTGCTAGGATTTTCAGACACAATAGACTGTTTCAGCAGTTCAGCGTTGTGTTCCTCTTTCTCCGTTTCAGCCATTGAATCTGTAAGTGTTTAATCATTAAACATGATAAAAGAATCAAGGCTCGTGCTTACAGCATAGAGAGGGGAGTTTTGAGGCCGGTCTTGACTTGTCACTGTGTACTGCATGTGGGATTCCCTGTAAAGTCTCCTAGTCTGATTAAAAAAAGGGATAGTCGCATAGGTCATGTCCATTTGCATAGTTCCCTGTAACTTAGCTCCCCAAGATCTTGATAAAAGCATTCCATACTTTGGGGGTACATCAGCCACAACAACATCCATGACTACGCATTTGGCTGGAATCTGGGCTAAGTTAACACAGAGATCTTTTATCAATCCTAGACATTTAACTCTGCTTGAGTCAAAGGAGTACAAGTCTTTGTAAGGTCTGGTAATTTCAAGACCTAGGCTTTCCATTACAGCTTTTGGCATTAAATTATGGGAAGCGCCTGAGTCATGCATAGCATTGTGCAGAATTTTGTCATGAATGTTTAAGCTTATGTAAAAGGGAGGGACAGGGCCCTCTTGGAACTTACCTTCAATCTTTGGACCAAAAATAAGCTCTGGTTGGTCATCATTAAGATTAAGTGTATCTTCATTATCTTCTAAGTTCAAAGCCTTCAAAATTTTGGACCTATATACATGTTGGGCAGCTAACTCAGTCAAAGGAACAGAAATTTTGATCTTTGAGATTTCCTGTTCGAGGCTGAAAAGATTTTGACTCCTTAAAGCGTGGATTTCAGCCTTGTTTACTGCCACTTTATCAGCAATAACAGCTTGCTGATTTGGTTTATCTACAATTGAAACAGTTGTTTTACCAGGAGTACTAACAGGGGTGTTAGTACTGCTAATATTTGCACTCTGTTTTTCAATACTTTGAGTGTCTTTCTCTTTACCATTACCAGAATTAACAGCCACTTTTTTGTCTTTTTGTTTGATTGTTTTAGAGTTGGTTGCAGTGCTATTTTGATAAGGCTTGTAAGAGGTTTTATTGTTGGGGGTTTGTTGATTGGATTTGGTTCTGAGTTCATATTCCTTTGAAGGCTCTATGACAGCGTTTTCCATGTTTTGATAATAATTTTCATTATCATCTCTTTTATCATCGTAAGGTGTATAAAGTCCTTGTTTTTTATCATAATGACCCTCGAATTCATCATCATCTATCCCAAATAATTTTATATCATCGTCCTCTGTCATTTGATCTGTTTGCTCAACCTTACTTAAAAAGTTTTGATGGAAGGGAGGAGTGATTTGTTGATCATCTTCCCTGGGTCTGTTTGGGGGCTGATTTCTTCTCACGTTCTGATCTGGTTTTGGTTTATGTTTTGAGGAGCGTTTTGATTTAGACTTGCTTGCGCTCTCTCTAGAATGCTCATTTTTTTTATCATTTGTTCCATCATTCTTTCCATCTTTGAGTTTGAAGTGGAAGCTGTGGACTCCTCTCTAAAAGATACTCTCTTTTCAGCTTTCATTCTTGCTCTCTTCTCCATAAGGTTAACTTCCACAGAAAGAGCACCTCTTTGCATATCTTCAAGGGTTGCAAAGACTCTTTCTCTGAGTGAATATGTCATGTCAGGATCAAACCCTTCAGGAAATTTTTTTAAAGCTGAGCCCTGAGGAGGTTTCAGTTCAGGGGAAAGTGCATTATACACACTGTTAAATCTGGTACAATAAGCTTGTACACTTTCCCCAGGGTTCCTGTGGAGATTGTTATAGTCGGAAAGGACTTGGAGAGGATTCTTCCTCACTTCCCATTTGTTTAGGAATGTTTGATGGAAGCCTTGGAGATCATGAATACTGTGGGGGGCTAAACCTTTAAACCATTTTCTTGCCTCTCCCCCCAAACTTTGAGAAAATAGTCTAAGTTTGACAAAATCATCATCAATTTCATTTCTGTCAAAGTAGTCATTCATCTTGTCCACATGTTGAGATGCTGTTATATTATTGTTGGCATCATACAATGGAATTTTGGACTGATAGTCCTGTGGAAGGTTGACTACTGGTACAGGAAGGACTAAGGGAGCATATCATGCTGCCATGATATGTGGTGGATTTACAAGAGGCGGTGTAGGTTGAAGTGGAGTGGTTTGAACAGTGGATGAAGGATGAACAGAAGTGGATGGAACAACAGAAGACTGCTGAGCTGATCTTGGATGAGAGACACCTAGATTATGTAGAAAATGTAAATCAGGAGGTGTTGACCCTCTATCCCCAAGGGGTTCACTTGTTTCGGGAGATGAAAGTGAAGGCTCAGAATCTAGCTGATCTAAATCACCGAATGACCTAGTCCTGAATGGGTTTAATAAGTCAGTTTGTGATTTCTAAAGAGCTGAAATATTTTCAGGGACCGAATTGGCTCTTAGGGATGATCTGAAAACAGTTGAAAATTGTATCTTAGGAGACTTCCTAAGGATTATTTCTGGGTTATCAACTATCTCAGGTGGAACAGGGTCAGGATGGGCTCTAGTGTGAATCTTTTTAGGAGCCACTATGCTAAGTTTTTAGACCCAAATAAACAAAAAAATTCAACCAGATATGACAATCTTTGAGAGGTCAACTAATCTGTTTTCTCACTTCTAATCCTACAGCCTGCTAACTAGGTTTGAAGGGTGTTGTAATGATGAGGGTTCTTCTCAGTGGAGTCTTAAGGTCTGTTCAGGATTGTGGAGTCGCCAGGTGGAAAGTCTAAAGTGTTGTCAAATGGGTATACTGTCCACCGCAATGTTTGTGAAACCTTCCTTTTCAAGGATATCTCAAAACACAACAAACTCTAACCAGAGATTGACTAGGAGGGCATTGACCAGATATGTCACCTCTAAAAGAGGATGAGATCCGGAGGCTACCTGGCCCTTTCCAGACTCTGTCTTAAGAGTATAGAGTAAAAAACATCAAAAATGTAAACAAGATATCAAAAACTAGTGTTTTACTACCAATCTGAAATGTTTTTGGTGTTTTTTGAATTGTTTTATCTGTGGTTTAAAATAATGTCCTAACTTTGCCTCAAAACTTAGCTACGGTTATGAAACAAAGACAGTCTATCCTTATGGCTAAGCTAGTTGTTTTTCCAAGGTTAGATAAAAGCTTAAAGAATCCTAGGGTTGACCTAGTTTGTCACTGATTCAAACAAGTCTCATCATGATTACCATTTCTTGGTAGTGCTTGAAAAGGCTGCTTTTTACTCACCAGATTTTATAAGACTTTAAGGGAAAGATAGTCCCCAGTGGAGTCGCCAGAAATGTTAGGTCTCTGTAACAAGCAAGATTGGCAAAGTCCGATCACAGAGTTAACATCATTTCAACCAACTTTGGGATTCTAGGATCTAGCCCTCCTGAATCCGGAGAGGGATCTCTCCAATATGTACAAAGATTGAATTGTCTTTGAAGTTTAGGGTGATGATATTAGGCTAGTTATGAGGTCCAAGGGTTTGGTTTGGCTTTTTCGGATGGTTGAACATAGTTTCTGTCTGAGGCGGAAAGATCTATATGCAAACAAATTCAAAGGTGAGAAGTTGCAAGCAAAAAAGAGCAAGCTTTGATAGAAAGAAAGATGATGGAAAGTTTTCAATCCATTGGGCTATGGAGTCATAAGAGGATTTAATTGAAACATTCAGGCTCAAGAGTGATCTATGGGGCAAGTCATCTATGCCTAAGGATCTCTTTAAAGTTTGATTTATGGAATGGAGTGATACAATAAGAAATGGAAATGACAGATGCAGAACAAAGAGCAGCCCAGGATCTGGTAAGTACTTTGAAACTAGCCAGCGTTTGACCAGGCACTTAAGAAAAACGTAGAAGCAAACTAGGATCTGGTAAGTGCTTTGAAACTATCCAGCCTTTGATACACTTCTAATAGAAAACATATAAAAACAAAGGGAAACACAAAGATCACACAGAATGGTCTAAGATCTGATAAGTACTTCGAAACTAGTCAGCTTTTAACACATCCTAAGGGAAACAATCAAATAGTTGAGCAAACACGAAAGGGACTTAGGGCTAACCTTGATTTCCTCAATTCATCTTCACACAATATATATTGAACGTAACATTTAAAAATAACATTCAGCTATGACAAAAGATGAGGGAACGCCAGTATCCCTGTACTTAGACTGAATTAAATCATTTTCAAATAACACAGTTGAAAGAACACATTTAAATAAAGATTTCTCAGCCAGAGAAAGTTACTGATATACAGTAGGTCCTAACCCTGTTTAAACTGTTCTTTATAGTGGAAAATGAAACAAATTGAAAACAGAAACAAAATACAAGTTACAGTGAGAATCACATCACCATCAGCATAGACCAGGATCCCATAAATCAGCTTGTATTGATGCTTCAAACCAGTTACAATCTTCAGATCCAGTGTTTTAATCCATCTCTCTTCACAACCTAACTTATCTGTTACAAGCAGAGCTCCAAGAGCCCATGAAACCACTATTTACAGTCAAGAGTTTTCCGGCTCAATTACATTACAATGCTTCAGCAATTACATTGACAACCAAACAATCCAACCCCTCACTCATCTTCTACTGGAGTATTTATAGAAGGATGAGGAGGTGAGATCTGATAAAAAGATCTCAAATACAATTAATGCAGAATTAATGTCTTCCTGGCCCTTGGAGGCTCGATGAAGAAATCATACAGGTGTTCCACTGCATTAATGTGTTTACACTTATGAAGTAAGCTCGGAGGGAGCTTTGTTTGACATTTGAGGATCTGCGTACTATTAGGGTTACTCTGCAAATGTTCTGTCATTAAATCTGGGGCAGAAATAACTTCTTTGGCTGCTTCGAGGCAAGATATCTGATTTGTTCAATAAATTCGGCCTCTGATTGAGCATTTTGAGGCAATAGGTGGCACTGCGGTGGTTGAGGAATCAATTTGCCTCAAAGTATGGCGGTGGAGGCAATATGTCTGATGAACACTTTTAGGTTTTCCTTTTAATCTGTGTTCTGATTCGGGGGTTAGGCTTTCGATAACTGTCTTAGCCGTAATCCCCGCCAATCCGTCCACTAATCTGCTATTCTGGTTCATTGTTTTCTTCAATATCCGATACTCTTTCTCTGCGTTGATTTTGACGGTATTCTTTGCTGCGCAGGGCTGTGCAGGTAGAAAAAGGCATCAATGCCAGTGGAAACACTGATGAAACGTGAAAAATGGTTTTGCAGGTGATTTCCACGGATGAATCGAGACGTAGAGGATCGTCACCCTCCAGGTCTAAAAAACCCTGTTTAAAACACGAACAAACGACTTCACCCCTGCAAAATAAAAAAAACACGTAAAAAATCTAGTTTATAGGTCAATCTGCCTTGGAGGGCGTGCGAGAAAATGGAGCAATTGGAGCTGTTGATCGTACTGCGATCAGCGGTCGGGAGCGTTTTGGAAAGTCAGCGGAGGAAAAGGTGGACTGTACGATGGAATCGGGATTTTGTATGAGAGTCGTCAATCTGCAGAGACAGACGGCGGAGATCGGATTTCGAACGCGCCGGGGAAAGTTAACGGGCGGGTAAGTCCGTTAAAGGCCGAGCAGATGAGGCGATCAGCAGCCGTCAAATGGGAGGGCCCAAATCTGACGGCGGAGGTGGATCTCGCTACGGGGTTGTGGTACAATAGATAACTTGCGGGCAATGCGAAAGGACGGTGGTTTTGAAACAGGGTGGAGGACACATGTCGGCTGGCGTGTAGGATCGCTGGCTGACGCGAGAAAACCACCACTCGGCGAAAAATGGTGCGGGATGAAAACCACGGTTTTTGGAAAAGGACGCGGGGGAGGGGGGTCCACTAGGTGGGGCTCGCTCCGCTCCGTCGGATCTGGGGAGCAGATCGACGGCTGGGAAGGACTTGGGGCAATAAAACATGTGATTTAATATTTCACACCAAAACCTTATAAAAGATGGGTTTTCGAATCTTCACAGGAAAAAGGACGGAGAGGGGTTACCTTTTGGCCTAGCGCCTCAGGACTGAGTGGTCGGTCCTGGCGCTCGGGCATGTGGAGGAAGAAAGGCAGGGGGCTTAGCCTGAGGGGCCTAAGCCCAACGCAAAAGAAATGTGTTTTCTATGGTTTTTTCAAAGAATTTCTAAAGGAATTATAATTCCGATAAGGTTAAAAAATGGGTTTTTAACCTTGGGAAATGAGATTAATGAAGGGATAAGGAATAACCTATGGTTGCGTGGGGTTATTATGAATAAAAAGGACATTGAAGAATGAAGGTAAGATGGAAGCAAGGGAGGGGAAAGGAAAGGGGATGCAACAGTATTTGACTTGGATTTCTGTGGAACATCAGAGGCCGGGAGAAGGAAAGGTATGAAGATCTAATCAGTATTTCTTGGTTTCACCCAAAGTCTTCAAGCACCAACAAATTCAGGACTGAATTTGTTTCTTGAAGGCTGCGAAGAATATTTAGCCACCAACTGATATAATGGAAAAATATAGGTGATAACACAGTGAGGAGGGCAGCCCTCAAAAATAAATGCAAGAGGACAGTCAAAGCGTCCACGAAGAAACTCAAGACAGTGGCAAGAATGATGGGGAAATTAACAAGGGCAAAGAGCCAATAGAGCATGTGCTAGATGCCTCTCCTAGGCAAGGGGCCATGCTCTCTTGTCCCAAAGTGGCCAAGCCCCGAACATCAAGGAAAAGGGTGCCTAAAGCTGTAACTCCAAATTTTACTAGGGCCCTCCAAGGCAAGGGGAAATTGCCCAAGAATCCCATTGTTGAATTGCCCAAGAGGAGGAAGACTAAAAGAGCCACCCAAAGCAAGGGAAAGGAGAAAGAAGAAAGTAGCCATGAAAAGGAAAGGGACTTCGACATAATTCAAATCCAAAGTGATGATAGCGGCAATGAAGCCCAAATCTTAGAAACTCTCTTGATCAATAGAGAAAACCGAATTGATGTTGACTGCTGTCGTTGATGTCAACCCAAGCAGCACTAAGGGCTAACCCAATATTGAATGGGAATTTTGACCTATAAAATTAATATATTCTGGGTGAATAATGCTTTTGATGTTTTCTACTTGTCGAGATGTTTCCGTTGATATATGGCATGCCATGCAATTCTTCACGGTTTGAGAGATATTCATGTTTGAAGTTTGTACCCCCAGTTAGTGGGCTAAACCCCATGGGGTTGGGGCATGGGTCATTGAAAAGTCATAATTAATATTTTTTATGCTCCTAAAATCCCTCCCACGTTCACTTGTTGAAGCCCCTCTCAACTTAAGCATTCATATATTGTGATCTTCATTTCCTCCTTAGGCAAGGGATTCGACCATCTGAAACAGGTCATTGTGGAATTTTCGCTCTAAATTTTTTTCTACAAAGGCTTAGAAGCTGAAATTTTTATGAGATGAATCCAAAATCCTGAGGAAGCTGCAGTAAAAATTTTAGATGAATTTGCGTAACATTTTGGGAGATAGGATCTGTGGAAGTAAGGGTTTTTGCAGGCTCCTGAAATTCATCTCAAAGAAGTGACCTTGGTAAAATCGTCATAACTCTCTCTCTAAGTATCGGATTGGAATGCTGTAAAAAGTTATGGATATCGCATAGCCTTTAATTTTCTCTCTATCAATTTCAGAAACAAATGAAGAAACAGTGACACGTGGCACTCTGTACAAGTACGCTCTTCTGAAACAGTCCATAATTAGGGCATTGTGAGAGATTGGGTATAAATCTCTCTTCAAGAATCCAAATTGGGTCAGACCTATGGCATTGGAAATATGACTCAGAGGACTACTACAGAACCAAAAATTAGATATTGAGGATCTGAAATGACAGAGATACACCAGATTCAATATCAAGCTCCTAGAAGGCAATAAAAAGCTAGATCATGTGTTGTCAAGGGTTGCAAAGGACCAGACTTTCTACAGCAAAAAATCAAAGCAAGGTGCAGCAGAGGGTAGCATGAAAAGAGCAACATTCAAGGTGCATAACAGTAGCAAGAAGTTCATCATATCAAGTCTTCAAGTGGGCAACACTGCATACAATCATTGTAAAGGTATCATTGTACCTAGTCATTGTAAATACATTATTGTACAAATTGTACTAGTATCTATCTGCCAAGGGTTGAAGAGGTAGCGTTGGGAGGTCTAGGATCATCATTAGGTGTTTGTGTCAAAGTTGGGGTTATGTTCTAGTATATCTTCTTCTTCTACATCATTCTATATCATTGTAAAGTGGACCATTTTCCTTGGTACGAGAGTCCATTCATTTTTTATTCTTCTATAGGGTGGTAGGGTGGTGCTAGGGTGAGTTGTAGCTCATTGGGTGTTGGGGCATCCATTCAGTTGACTACTGAAGAATCTCAGGCATTGGAGCGTCCATCCAGTGGGAGCTGGAGAAGAATGATTTTCTAGATTCTAGGAAGTTGGAGCTTTATTTTCAATTGGAGTTGAAAAGAATTATTAGAAAAGCATTAGGTGGTTTTTGTCCCGGAGTGGGTTTCCACCTTAAAAATTGTGTGCATTTGTGTTCCTCTTGTTTTCTGCTATCATTGTAAAAACACCGATAATAATTTAAGATTAAATAATGCTCTAATTGAAAGGAATACTGATTCACCCCCTCCTCAAAGATTTCAACAATTTATGCTTAGAGGACTGATCTTGAGAGGGATAGAAACTTCAATCACTTTTTGCAAATTCAAAACAAATAGATGAGTGTCCATATGGCGGTATATGAGACACGAGCAATAAAATACAAAAAAGAGGCCTCCAAAGCCCAAGTGAGATTGGAAGAACTCATGGGTGAGTTCGATGAGAGCGAAGATGAAGATCAGCCCAGGAGAAAAAGGCCAAGAACCATGGGGCTCAAAAGAGCCCTTGAGAAACAAAAGGAAGAAGAAGCTACCCTTCTCCAATCTACCCCTCTCACTACATTGTTCACCCAAGAAATAGAGAACAATCGATAAGCATGGTTTGTGAGGGTAAATGATCACTTGGAAAAGAAGTTGGAGAAGGAAAATAGAGACTTGGACCTTCAACGAAGGATGACTGGGCATTATAAGAAGCTTAATCAGGCTACCCGTCGGAAATTGAAGGCCACACAGGAAAAACTCAAAGTGGCTCAAAGGAGGCACCTGGCACCAAAATTGAAGAAAGACACATCAAAGCTCCAAATTTTGGCCTCGGCCTCAGAGCATGTTTCTGAAAACCCTTGAGGGTCATGCTCGCCAAAATTGGGCAAAATTCGACAAATTTTGGTTTTTTGTCATTTTTGGGTTTTTGACTAAAACTCATGGGCGTCGCCATTTCAGTTTGGGGTATCCTCAAGGGATGAAAATGGTATCATTGGATACCATAATTTCAAGGGCATATACTCAACAATTTTCAGATCAATTGAAGATCATTTTCTCCCCCAAAATAGCGAAAAATACTCGCTTTTTCTACACTCTGCCCCGTTTATCAACAAGGCCTATTTTTTTGGTTTTTACACACAGGTCTATTTTTGGAGGACTTCCACTGGTCATTTCGGCACATAATAAACATTTTCAGAAAATAGACATTCAGATCTTTCCAACGAGCCATCACAAGCCTCGTTGTGACATCGAGAATGCCTCTAAAAGTTGCCGGCAAGTCATAGGACTTTCTGCTGATATATTTCTTGAGTATTTTTGTAAAAATTGAACCTTTCAAAAGTGACTTTTCTTCATGTGCATTTAGCTATTTTTGTACATGATTAGTTATGAAAAGTCAATATATTTCCCTTTTTTATCATTTTTGAGATATTTTATTAGATATTTTGTGCCTTGGACTTTGCAAATCCTCAAGGACAAAATCATATATTTTGGATAGGCCAATGAGATTGCAAGTTGAACTAAGAGGTTTTCCTCACTTTGGCCTATATATTCCAAAGGCTTTCATTGTAAAAAAAGGCTAAAATTGATGAATATAATAAATACATGGTTATACAAGCTTGGAAGAAACACTTATCTTATGCATTGGATAGTTTCTTGAATGTTTTCTGGATGATGAAGGAGGAGTCTTTGTTGTTGGATTCCATGACTTGGTAAATGGTATAGTGTCCCTCTCTGTTTTTCTTCTTGGTTTTCATTCATTTTCCATGTTCTTTCTTTCTATAAGGCAGTAGAGAATAGATTTGAGACATGCCTTGGAGGCACCTCAAGTTTCCTTTTTTTCTTTATAGCTTCTATGTTTTCTTCCTTCTTAGTCATATCAAAGAATCCTTGATTACTCTTTGATAACTTTAAGAGAATATTGTTTTCTTGTTTCATTTATGGTTTATGCATGCTAAGTATGATTCACGGTATGCCATAACTTACTCATGGCTAGTCATAGCTCCACCTGCGAAACTTTTCTTTGATTGTTTGATTGTCATTTGTTGAACAAGGAGGTCTTGTCTTGATCTTTCCCTTTGCTAAAACTATGCAATCTTGCTTCAAAGTGCCCAATAGTTTGAAATACTATGCTTAGGTGTTACTTCATAGTGATTTAAGTTTTTTGTTTGTCATAAATGTATTTCCCCAAAGTACGGTAGCCATTTCCTAAAGTTAGAGAGTCATATGTCTCTGTACATGGCTTGAATGTTTATTTCTATCGATTGATAGGTTTATAGTTACACATTTCTCATGATTAATGGTTTGACTACCATGTTTATGTCGGCTATTAAGCTATTTATGTTTGAAATCCTTTTTTCTTCACAAGTTTAATGTCCATCACTCCATTTTACTGATCCATTTACCTGTAGCTCAAATAAGCCCTTCAACAACCTTGTGTCACCACTGAAAGCTTTCACCATTGTCTTCGACCCCATAGCCCGATTCGATGACATCTTTTTACCTATCTTAGTCTTTGATCGGTTCATCCCTCACAAACCTAAAAACCAAAACCAAAAACCTACTTCATAACTTAACTAAAATCAAAAGAATACCAATAAGAAAACACAGGATATCCCTTACACAAATAAGAAGAGCCCTCTGCGAGTCCCGAAGCTAGGGTCCTTGGGCTCAAAGATTAGTTTGATGTTACATTGTCATTTGGCATAATCAACCAAATCATGGGACCCTATAGAACCAAAAATCAATCCTAAAAATGGTATTTACAAATGATATATATAGAGAGAAAGACACCAAATCCATCTCTCTAAGAAAGAACCACTCTTTCTCATTACATAGGTGTTATAGGAAATTAAATATGTATCCCATGAAATCTAACTATGAGAATAGATGTAAATGAGAGAAGACAACTTGGTACATCACTACGAGTATCTTGTTTGTCTTTGCCCCTTTTTATGCGGTTGTCTCCTCATGTCTTTGGTTCTTTAATAATCACGTGTCTTCATTAAATATTACCTTCAACAACCTCATAAACACTTATCAACCATCACTTCTTATATCCATATAGTTATGAGTCCTTATCTTTCTCGAACTTACTTGGGAACTTTTCTAACAATTGGCAAGAAAACCATTTAAAGCAACGGGCACTCTTTGAAATTCCGATAAAAACCTATAAGCGCAAAAAAGTTGTAATGCTACCAAAATTTTCGGTAGCTCTTTGTTTCTTTTTTTAAAAATGCACAACAAACACTTTGAAAAACACATGTGAGCTTGTACACTTTTAAACTTGAGTCTTTTTCAGCGCACTTGGTAAACAAAAAAGGTGTTTTATTAGGAACCCTTTATCTTTTCTTCATATGGGTTCTTTGCTTCTCTGACTTGTCCAAGTACGATTTATTTTCAATAGCTGATTTTTGTCGTGCGGCTAGTGGTTAGCTACAACTTTGATAGTGGTATTTTTCTCCTTTTAGACCTTTTGATTTTTCTTTTTTTGAGATTATGGTTGTTGATATGAAGTGGATTTTGACTTTTTTCTTTCTTATTGGACTCGATGATGCTTAACCCTTGTATTTTTGTACACGCTCTATGACCTCTGTCGAAAAACTTGGAATTTATGCGAGCCTTAGATTTGATCGAACGATTTTTTTATCTGGTGTGCCTTTTTCTTCTACCAACAACGAGGTTTGGAATCCTCTTTCTTTCTCTTGCTTCTAATATCATACCATATTTTAGAAGCTCTTCATCAGAAACTTGGTTGATATTCGTTCGAAATTTTCTGTTGAATTCTTGCTTCGAAACTTCATGCTTTTTGTGTTTGGATTTTTATAACGATTTCATACCTTCACCAGTGCTTTCTGGTATAAACATTGGGGCTGAGAAATGGGTGGCACCATCTTCATGGATTTGGAAACATCGGTCGATGAGCCCTATGCTTTCTCCAACTTCTTCTCAATCTTGATAGGAGTCTTTTATTTTGTAATTTTAGTCTTTTTATGAATATTATCCTTTTTAGCCTTTCTCTTTGTTCTCTTGGTAGGGTGGGGTATTCTTGTGGTGAAGATGGTTGAACTAGAAAATGGTGTGGGTGCGGGTTGGCCTTCTGTCAGTTAGAAAATGGTCCATGATTGATTTATTTTACGATTTCTTCTTCAACTAACACTTTGATAACAACTTGATGATATAGGTTGTATTCGAAGCGATTGTGTGTGTTTGAATCCTAGCTGACATATTTTTCAAGCTCTTGAGTAGAAAGAATGGCAAGTTGAGGTCTTCATACCTAAAAATTAGAAACAAAAATATCATATGATAAAGAAAAAAAACAATATATCTCTCTCTGGGATTAGGTAAATTTTAATGAGCTTAATAGTCTCATCCCATTAGATTACGGGGTAATTGCTAGGAATTCATTTAGTCTAGTTGGAATCTTTGTTTCCATCTTTAAGAAGGCGGTGAGTATCCTCCAGTAGAATTGACCTTTAAACCATTTTTCTCCTTCATGTGGAAGGTTGAAGCCTCGAAATTGAATACGATGATACTTGCAATGCGAGACCATAGATGTTTGCTTCTATCATTGAAGAATGTGAAAACTCACGAGATGCTCCTAAATGAGAGCTTCCCGGTATTGAGCATAGTGGATACCATCCTTCTTAAACAAACAACATTCTCACATTTGTAGAAATTCAACAAGAAAATGCACACACACTCGTGTGGAATCCGATCACACATGGTGGGGGATTCTAGTGACACATTAGTGAGAAGGTGTACGACCAATTTTTTAATAAATTGAAATAAATTTTAAACTTATCTCATAACAACTTGTAATAGTTAACTAAGTGTGATAGACTTAGTTAGCTCAAGAATTTCGAGGTTGAGGTCGAAGAGTAGGCATGTAGAGTGATTCTATTATTTACAAGATTCGATTGTAGTTGTAGCACTAGTGTGGTGTGAGTGCAATTAGTTAACTCAAATTAGCGAGTTAAAATATTTTAACTAGTTCTAGGTTTGATTGATGAGCTGATGGAGAGATCAAGTGAATTAAAATAGATTTAATTCTGAAGTAGTGATCTACCAAGTAACTCATGATTCACAATTAATAGTTGCATGCATGTCAATTCGATGGAACTAGGTTGAGACAAAGGTTAAGGAAGTAAGTAAACTATCAGTTGTATTTTTAGCAAACTACCAAGGTGTATTTATAAATCCATAGGAATCCCATGATGGATTGGCCATACAAGAAAGTTGGAATTCCTATTTAATAGGGTATTTTCCTAGGGATTGCGTGAGCAAGGAGGCTGAAGGTGGAAGGAAATTGGCTATGTATTGGTCTAATTTTCCTAGATTAGTGTGAGACAATTGGTGAAATTGTATGAGGTTATGGTGAAGAACACATGCATTGTATTGTTTCATGATTCCTTGGTTGATTATACAATAAATATTGAGGGGTTTTGATTATTTTCTTTCCCCGGAAAATCTTGTGTTGTACGTTGATTTACTTCTTTCTCTTACTTGCATATGATTGAGCGATTGTGATTTATATTCCGCAAATATTATATAAGGATTCGGTATCTTGTTATACTACATTGCATGATTGGATTGAATCCAAATTTGGTGTAATTATACTTGGTATCGGAGCACCGGGAATCACAATAGTGGAGAAGAAATTGAGCTTGTGTTGAACAATATTCAAATTTGCAAATACTTTCTTTGGATCTAGAATCCTAACAAGATGTCTTTCAATGGCTTAGAGACTCGGAAATATGCCTCGAGAGAGTTCGAATTATATTTCTACATGGAAGGATAGGATGGAGGCATTGTTGGGGGACAATGAGTTGAGAAGTTAGAATTCATAAATAATGATATTCCCAAGCCTGACAGGCGATTCCAAACTTCTTGATCGTAATGAGAAGAAGGTAGCAAAGGTGAGGATGATCTTATTAGAGGGGAGTTCGAGATCATGTTGTCTCAAGTCTCCATGGAAATGAGACTCCATATTCTATGTGTAAGGCCTTACGACATATTTGTGTAAGTAACGTGACAAAAAATCGTCCCTCATGGAAATAAGGAAAATCAAAATGGAGAAGGGTGACACAATACATAAATCGCTTTGTAGTTCCTCCAATGTCAAGATGAGCTTGGAAGTGTTGGGATTACTATAGCTTATGATGACTTGTTGAGCCTAGCACTTATAGGCCTTCCCGGAAAGCTGGGATGATTACCGGGACTCTGTAGTGGGAAGATGGGGTTACCAACTTGGGAGTGACTATGGTCAGATTTGGTACAAGAATAATTTTGTGTGAATACGAGGGATGGATCCTCATCTAAGATTGATGATGAGGAAAATTGTGCTTGGCTAGTAAGGAAAGAAGGGAGGGGGGAAAGTCCTATTCCAAATACGCGAGACACGACCAAAGAATGCAAGAAGCGTGACATGTTAAAGGTGAAATTTTTTTCCTTGTCATGATCATGGACACTATGCCAAAAATTGTCCACAAAGAAGAAGAACAACAAGAAGGCTGCGGGAGTTGTGGCGGGTGAAGCTTTGGCCTCATAGTTTGGGTTGGACTTCCTCTCTCATTACATGCATGGTGTCAAATATGATGGGATCTATGTGGTACTTGGATAGTGGAGCACCTTTCCACATGAATGGAAGCAAAGAAATATTTAGTAGCTTGGAGGAGAAGGGTCTTTAGATGCACATCAAGATGGGTGATGACGGGGAGGTATAATGCTACCGAAATTGAGTACCGATTTAACTACAGAGACGATCGGAGTAAACCTTTCATATTAAAATATGTCATGCATGTACGGCTTGAAAAATAAATTAGTTTCAGTTGATATGTTAAAGGATCTTGGATATGATGTGGTTTCGGTGAAGGAAAGGCGTTCCTTAAGTCACAAATCCACAGGGACGAGGTAAAAGAAGATTGAGGTTCATGTGAAGAATTGCTACAAATTTGATGTAGATAGATGCACAAAATTGAGTAATAAATCGGGGAAAGATGGTGAGCGGGATACAAGTGAGTTATGGCACATGATATTGGGCCATCTAGACCATAATGCTTTGAGGATCATGCAACAGATTCTACATGTGACCCAAAGGGTACTCTTACGCAGAATAGACACATGCAAGGGATGTGCATAGGGAAGTACTAATGCCAATTTTCATGAGAAGGAGAACTAAGCAACATCAATCCTTGAGAGAGTTCCTTTCGGTTAAGTGTGGACCATTATCTACACCTTCACAACAAAACGGGTATTATGTGATTTTTTTTGATGAATTTTCCTGAAAGTGTTGGATCTTATTCATAACGGAAAAGAAATATCGACGGACGTTCTCCAATTTTTATGAGTTAAAAGCACTATTAGAGAAAGATACAAGGAAGAAGGTGAAGGCTCTAAGAGAGATTTTGTGCCAAAGAAAAATTCGGAGAGAATTGATTGCACCTCATAACCCATAACATAATGGGGTTGCGAAGAAAGAACGGAGAACAATTATGGGAGCAACACGATCTGTGTTACATGATCGGGGCCTACCATTGCATTTTCGGGAATAGGCATGAAACAACGGTGTTGTGCGGAACCGCAGGTTCTCATTGGATACTTGGAATGAGTACACTAGAGGAGGATTTTTTAGGTAAGCGGATGTTTCATTTTTTAAAATTTTGGCTCATCGATCTGTTCCATGGTAAATATGCCAAGCTAGAACCAACAATAGAGGTTGGGATATTTGTGAAATTACATTGATACTCCCCATAACTATCGCGGTGTATTTTTCGGTTAGCAGGATGACGGTTGTCGGGGAGAGAGTAAAATTTGATGAGGAAAAGAACATGCGATTGCCTTGAGAGGAGATTGAATTGCATGCGAGAAGAGGAACTCTTAGTTCCAAAGGATGAAACTAAGGTGTGGGCGTACAAGTGAGGGATCGTGGAGTGGCGAGAAACCACTCATGTAGAGCCATCCACCGGAAATGGTAGAAGCGCACAAAGAGGGCGATAGATTTATTCTAGATGTGACGGAGCATGTGGGTGCACACATCTTAAGCGCATGTGAAGAAGGTCCCAGAGACATATGTAATGGATACGAGCTCTTATGAGTGAGTGTGTTGTGACAAAACCATCCTCTTTTGAGGAAGCCTTTGCCAACAACCACATGGAGGTTGATGTCATGGTTGATGAGTATAACTCCATTCTGGAGAAATAATGCATGAAGTGGTCCCAAAACTAGTGGGGAAGTCGTTGGTTGAATCCGGTGGATCTATAAGGTAGACGGGCGGCCAGAGATGGGGGTGTGGAGAAATACGAAGCTAGATTTGTGGCCGAAAGTTGTCACAAGTAAAGGGGATTGACTATGAGGATAATTTTACACCGATTTGCAGGTACTCAACAATTAGATCCCATCCTTGCACTCTCGGTCACAGTTGGTGGCGGATACATCTCATATGGACGTAAATAAAACCTTTCACAATGGATTTATTGAGGAAGAAGTGTACATTAGTGTGAGGAAGGCTTTGAGACATTTGATAAGGATTCTCATGTGTGAAGACTCAAAGAGAGCACCCTATCGTGGAAAAGCACCTTGTGCTTGCTACACGAGATACGACAACTATTTTAATAGGGTTGGGCTTCTGAAGTGAAGCGGATGTGAACTTATATCATATTGTGGTTGATGGTAAGATTTTTATTATTTTTACTTTATGTTGATGATCTTATCTTGATAGGTGATGATAAACTCATAATTTCTTGCAAAAGGATCTTTGCAAGAGATTTTTAAGATGAAGGGCATAGGGCTCTTGCACTATTTCCTTAACCCCGGAAATATGTAAAAGAGATGGGGATCAATATTTTTTTATCTCAAGGAAATTATGCCAGGATATTAGAAGATGTTCCACATGGAGGGTAGAAAACCCATGGAGAATCCTCTTGCGAAGCCCGGAGGAAGGAGGATGTTGCTTCGGGCGAGGTAGTGGATGCTACGTTTATGGGTAGCTTGTGGGTTCATTTGTGTATTTGGTGAACACATGACCATGCATGTGCTGTATGATTATACACCTTGGCAAAGCTGTGGTTAAGCCTGCAAGCTCTTTTGGAAGGCGAGCATGTTTTGAGATGCAGCAGGGGCACTACCAAGTATGAGTTATGATGATGACCTGCCGGCAATTGTCATAGTCACCGTTCCCCATCCTTGCTGGTCGGAGGAGCTTATTCCATGACTGTGAGTAGTGACATTTTCATGGCATTCCCATAAAACATGTACTTTCATTTCCCTAAAGACAACTCCTTGTGAAAAACCCTAAAAACACCCCTTTTTTCATTGGCACGGGTAGCCAGTTCATTACCCGCGCCAATGGGGGAAATCCTTCAAAGAGGGCACGCCAATTGGCGCTCAGTCCCAAAGTCGCACTCGTGCCAGCCCCATTTTAGGGAGTGTTTTTAAAAAATAAATGGCGGAAGTTTTGTCCTAACCAATCCATAAACTGGTATTTAATTTGAGTTGGGAGGTTTGGCTCTAGATCTCCATGTAGAGGAAGTGGTTTGCCACCTCTCATGGAAGCTTCCTTGAGGATAGGGCCAATCCCATGATTATAGGGATCCCAACTCCCCTTCCTCCATCTATAAAAGCTTGCTCATTCCCTTTGCAAGCTAGTCTCCAAGTTCCCAAGAGCCATCAGAGCCTTATGCTGCAAGAGCCTTGATTCATTCCATTAAGGCCAAATCCAAGCAAGGAGATCATTGTAGAGACATCCGAAGGTTGTCCCATTCCGGAAGTAGGCTTACCGAGACGTGTTCTGCTGGCGACCCTCCAAAGGAGAATTCAGCGTGAGAACTTGGTTGTAATTTTCCTTTGATTGATTAATAATAAGTGACGATTGGTTATGGTTCCACTCTTGTTGTTGTTTATGATGATGAGTTATGTCCTTTCTGACTGACATATAGTTGCATATACTATATTTTACGCTTGTGTTTGTTTTGTTTCTTGCGTGTGCAGGTGTCCGATCATGGAGATTGTGAGGATTGTGATCTACCAGAGCTAAGGAACGAGAGCACTACTCTCTCCACAAGTGACATCGTTGGATTCCAGGTAAGCCTTCATCGCTAGTTGGTTTATTTGCAATTGGGAACCTGCACTATAGCGTGAACGATTGTCAGTGGGCCGATGTTTAAAATGGAAAGGGATCACCTCTGTTGATATACCTCCACAACAAATTGGTGACTCCGTTGGGGATGTCTAGCTTGTTGTTGTTTGTTTTATAACCTATAGACGGAGCCTGAAGTTAGCCAGATAGCCTTCGAAACGCTCTTGCTCTGCATTAGCGAAGTAGATCAAAGTTGCTTCAGTCAATCTCTGGTTTAGTTTATGAACTGAACAATATTGTCTTGTCTTTTCAGTTGTTTCTCGATTCTGCTTGCTTGATCGGTTCTTTTGGCTAGCTCTTTTGTGATTTTGGCTTTTGGTTAGCTTGATCATCACTGGTCTGCTTGTTGGATTGTCTATTTTTATTTTTTTCCTTAGCAAACTCGACTGGCGCGCTTTACAGCTTGACAGTCGCGCCCATTGGCGCAGGTTGCTAGTGTATTGCTCGCGCCAATTCCTTTCTAGCGCTAGTTTCAACCTCACAGCTGCACCAATCCTGTGAGGTACTAGGGTTTGCCCTGTTTTGACCTTCCTGAGCTTGATCAATGTGTTTGGTTTTGTTTTTTCAACTGCTTGAGTGTTCTGGAGCCTTTTTTGACTGGCTGTGACCTTCGTCCTTTGGTTGTTTGCCGTTTTCCATCGATTTCACATTCTAGCCCTAGGGCATCTAGGTGCTCTTGTGTGTCGAGCCTCCCTTGGGAGTTTTTGGTCTCTATTTGTTCAGTCGACCTTGTGATTGCTTCTTTACATTCGTTTGGCAGTTGTTTATCATTTTATTGCATCATTTGAGTGTTTGTTCTCTTCTTCATTCGAATTGCGCTTTGTCTCGTTTTGGGCCTAGATTACATGGTCCATTTGAGTCTTTGGGATTCTTTTGGTTTTGAGGGACTGTTTTGTCAATTTGAGATCTGATTGCGTGTTTGTCATTGAGTGAATTTGCTTATCTTTGCTCTTTTACTATCGCATCTCAAATTGCTCTTCCTTAGTTTTCATTTTGTTTAGTGCATGTTGTTATTAAACATTGAAAATATAAAAAATCTCTTTTGCTTTTGATTAGTTAGTGCAAATTAAAATCTTTTTGGTGTTATTAGTGATTAGTGACTTTGAGAGAAAAGTTTTTGGTTTACATTAGCTGCATTAGAGACTTTGTTGGTTGTTTTCTGATCATTTTGTTTGTGTGAAAAAGCTCTCAACTCTCTCATAATTAGCTTTCATCGAATGAAATGATATACTGTGGCATATAGTGTGCATTTAGGAGATTTTGAGACATCACACTCGCTAGGGCCTGAAAACTGAAACGTAATTGAAGATAAACATTAAAATTTACTCAATTTACACTAAGGCAACATTGAAACATTAACGCAACATTTAGTGGTCTAGGCTAGAGACGTGTTCTGGCGTCTTTAAACCTAGTAGCTGTCGTTCGCCTCTTGGCTTTAGACAGCACTAGTACGGACTTGTGATCCCCGTACCGTCGAGTATATAAAGGGAGACCCCACTAGGTTTCTATCCTTTATCCATAGGAAGCCGAGTCTGCTGCCCTATATCCGTGATACACCGGACACAACATTCGGGGAGATTGCCTACACGTATGTTAAGTCCTTGGTTGATTTCTCTTTCATTTTTTGAAACCAAGGTGTATATTGTAGTTCACGGTTATTTGGTACACCCTTTGCCTAGTATTCCTGAGTAGTCATTTGATCTTTTCTGACTCTTTAAATTTGAAAGGATCACCAAGCGCTTGTCCTTTCACACTTGCTTCAAAACTGAAAGAGATAGAGTCACCTTTCATCCGTTTCTCGACTCTTAAAACATGAAACAGTGAAGTTTCTAAGTTTCAATGTGGTAAAATAAATCACCCGCGATCACACGCCCTGTTAGATTTTGCTTGTAGGCCGTTTGATTGTGTGTCTTGACTCTTTTTTCAGCCGATGTGTGTTGTGCTTGATCTTTTTTCATTGTTTTCTGGTGGCGAACGGCCATTTGGGTGCGGTAGTCCATGTGGACGATTCATCGCGGCAGAGGCTTCTCCCCGGTCCTCTGTTTCGAACCCCGACGACCTATCGTTCCAAGTTTCGACAGTGGACGGTTCTTCACGGCGACCCTTTGGAGGACCAGTTGAGTTCAATTGGCCCTTTTCCGACCCTTGGTTTGGATTGGGAGTAGGAGAAGATTTCCCTCCTCTTACATCGGGTTCACCTTTTATAACTATTGTTATTCCTCCTAGTCCTCATTGTCTATTACGAGATCTAGCGGCAGGCTCAAGCATGAGTGAATCTAGCAAGGAGATCCCCACGTCCGGTGAAGATTACCAGTTATTTCCTCGAAGATTATTTCCAGGAGACAACCCTGAACCATCTTTTATGTCATCACCTGGTCCCTCATTACCCGCCGGGTATAGATCCTTGGGTCAGATCATTGCCGCCACTGCCTCTATGGGGGTATCAGCTCCTACTACGAGGCCGGTTGTTCCTTCATTGGGGATGTCTCCACGGACGCCCGTTACATCATCCCCTTAGGTTACTTCTGTACCCTCCATGCCCACTGTTTGTGTGGCCGCATCTGCACCCGCCGTTACTACCCAGTCCGTAAGGACCACATCCCTTCCCAAAGATATCTACATTGCATCTGCTATGCCGGAGAACATCTCTCCGGAGGAGTATCGATTGTCTCTACAACAGTTGAACCCCGAGGTCGGACAGTCCTCTCAAGATCCCAACCGCTCGTACTTTTCGCATTATGCATAGGATGGTACACCCGTGTACGTTTTTCCATATCAGTACGATGAGCATGGGAACCCTTTACGCTTACCTGCTCCTGAGGCTCAACTTCATGCTCAGGGTTTACCTTATAACCAGGATGGAAAACCTTTTAACCCGCAAGGACAACCTTTTCAAGGCCAACCTTCGGGCCAGCCTGGATATCCTTATGACCCGCAGGGACAGCCCATACAAGGCTACCCTCCGGGCCAGCAAGGGCCATTATACGGTCCGCAAGGACAGTATTACAACCCTTCCGGTCAACTCGTGCAGCCTCTCCCTGGAGTCCCACCTGGGCAACCTCAAGGACTCACAGGTCAACCGGGGTACCAACCAAGGCCGGTATATGGTCCTGGGGGGCAAGTCCAACCTTCTCAACCTTTGCAACCGCAGTATCCTCTTGGTCCCAACGTTGCACATCAGCCAGGACCATCTTATGGTCCTACTGCGGGTCAAACCGGTTATAAGCAACCACCTAGCTCCCTTCCGCTACCAGGCCAACCGGCCCATCCGGCACAACCTAGTATCTCGCCACTAGGCCAACCGGCCAATCTGGCACAACCCGGTGTCCCTCCACCAGGCCAACCGGCCCATCTGGCACAACCTGGTGCTGCTCAACAGCCAGGACAACCTGTTTATCCAGGGCAGCCCGCTTAGTCAGGTCAGCCTGTTCAGCCAAGCTAGCCTGCACATCCTATCAACCCTGCCCAACAGCCGACTTATTCAATGCTGCAATCAAATCAACCGCTGCGCCCTAATTATCAGGCTCAGCAGGGTCCCACCTATCAGCAGCCCACTCGACCTCAAGGCGGTTATTATTCTCATGGTCAGTATCGACCGAATTATAGCCAGCCCCAAGGTTCTAACTATTACTCTCAGCAACCCGGCTACACCTATACTCAACAGCCAAATCCAAATGCTGCTTACACAGGGCCAACTTACAATCAGGGTCCATACTCTGGTTATCAAGCCCCGTACGCTAGTTACCAGCAACCGAATCAGGCTGGATATACGACCTATACCCCCTACAGTCAGAATCCTATGGGACAGAACCCCTGGGGGCAAGGTTATTCACAACAAGCGTGGAGTACAGGTACTGGTCCTTATCCAGGGACAGGTATTTCGTCCAATCCGCCATTGCCGTTTCTGGCTACCTTGGAATTACCGGATGTTTCGAAATTAACGAATGATCCAATTCTGCACAATCCTTATTGGCCTCTGGTTCCTACCAAGGTGCCCAGTGATTGCCCCAAGTTTGAGGGTAAAGCTGGGGAGGACCCCCAAGCTCATGTGATGACTTACCATCTTTGGTGTTCGTCCAACTCTTGGGTGGATGATTCAATCCGTCTACGCCTCTTCCAGCGCACTTTGACTGGCGCTGCCGCTAAGTGGTATATTGAATTATCCCGTGGCATATTTCAAGATTTCAATACATTAGCCATGGCTTTTCTGACTCATTTTCAGTTACCGGTTCGCTACGAAGCCGGGACGCACCTCCTGACTTCTTTGAAGCAGGACAAAGCCACCCACATTTCTGATCACATTCATGAGTGGCGACGTCGTCGTAGACTGATCAAGTTTCATATACCTGATCAGATACTAACTCATTGGTTCACCACCTCCTTCGTTAACAAAATCGCTCAAGATATTGCTATGGGAGTGTGTGTGACGGAAGAACAAGCCATAGCGCGTGCCCAATATCTGGATCTAGTATACTCTCAGTCCGGCACGCTTTATGATATTTTGCCTGATGCTCCACTGTCTAGAACCTCTAAAGCTCCACCTACCCCAGCGGTGGATGGTGTTATTGGTTCTGTGTCTCGGAATTCGAAGAAATCTTCGAATGGGAAGCAGAAGTCCAACTCATCCAATAATTCTACTCCTCCCGCTCCTCCCGATTTTGGCAAAACTGCGGAGGTTAATGTCGTTCAGGCCAATCCTACGGAGAAAGCCTCCAAAGGGAAAAAGAAGGGCAAAGGTAAATCCAAATCCGACGCCCCAAAGCCAGAGTCCCAACCTCGTACCGAGGATGGTTCCCAACGCAAACAGAAGTACCCCTGCCTCATTTGTGAAGGAGATCATTATACAAAAGATTGTCCACGACGATCTGAAGTTAGTCAACTTCTAAAAGGCTCCAAAGGGACTCCAGCAGTTCTTAAAGAACCGTTCCCGTCTCAACAGACCCAGATGGTTGAACAGCCTTCACCATCTGCACCATTTGGGTCTCAGGTCTTTATGATGAATGGTGCTGCACCCATCTCTATTGCTACACGTTCGAAGGACTACAACGAATCGCGTCAGGCACCTGGGAAGGCAGTTGTGGATGGTCCACCTCCCCCACCTGTCTCCGGTTCGTTGGAGATTGAGAATCCTACTGCCGAACCTGTTGTGAGGCCACCTTCTAAAGGTGTTCTAAGAAGATCTTCCTACAATCCGAATGCCCATGCCGCTCAGCACTACAGTATCGTTGAGGATCTGGCACGGGCGCCTTCTGCCATGTCTGCATTGGAAGTTCTTCAAAGTTGCCCGTCACAACGGAAAGCTTTGTTGTCTGCAATCGGTGGGATCGATCCCACTGATTCTAATCTTCTCACCTTCGACTTAGAGAACTTTACCCCCCGACTTCCACATCAGATCGCTCTTGTTATTCAAGTTGGGATCAACGGTCTTAACATCCATAGGGCCGTTGTGGATGAAGGTGCTTCTACTTGTGTCATGTCGTCCGCTTGCTGGAAGGCCATTGGCTCTCCGACCCTTTCATCGTCTCCTAATGCCCTAGAGGCATTCGATGGTCGGGAATCGAAACCCCTGGGTGTTCTCGAGAGTTTAGCGATTACCTTACAGGGGAAGACAGTCAACGTAGAAGTAGAATTAGTTGACGCCAAGCTTAACTACAATATACTTCTCGGCCGCAGTTGGACTCACGCCATGTTATGCGTGCCGTCCACCCTCTTTCGACTTATTAATTTCCCTCACGAGGGAAAAATTGTTACTGTGGATCAGTTGTATTTCTTCACCTCCACCTCCGAGAACAACGTTCCATACGTGGATCAGATCCCAAATCCCCCTGACAGTGTAGGACCCGGTCTCTTCAAGGACCCCGTCCTCATGGGTATTTTTCCCGCACCACCACCACACACCGCTCAAGTTAATATGATCTCTAGGTCTGACGACCCATGGCTCATCCCTACGCCTGAGCAGGTGGCTGAGTTTGGAGAATCGATGCCCTTAACTCCGGTAGAGATTAACTACTGTGAAATCGTCGCCGCATCTGATCCTCCCCCTCCTCAGCATGCTCCTTCGAGCATGGCTTTAGACATCTATTCTCAATCCCCCTGGCTCGGCGAGGCCGACTCGCCTGATCCTCTTAAAGATATTTTCCCTTCTGATGAAGCCATTGTTGAAACAATGTCTCTTGAGGAGCTGCCTTGGAGCGATGGACATCATCGTTCCTCATTCATGCCTAGCTTGGGGGCAATGTCAGATTTTCTAGAGTGTTTTGCATCTCAGGTTCCCACTCCACCTCTCTAGACGCCCATATTGACACATGAGGTGCTTTCAGAGGGAAACCTGAGCAACATTACTCAAACCATTCCAATCGACATCTCCATTAAACCGGGGATAGTTGAGAACATACACGTGTGAGTGACTTGTTCTCCTAATGAGATACGAGTTTATACTGATCTTTTTCAAGAATTCAGAGACGTGTTCACCTGGTCTTATGAGGAAATTCCCGGGATTGATCCCAGCATAGTAGTGCACGAGATTCCTACCTATCCTAGTGCGAAACCCGTGCGCCAACGCCTACGCCTGGTGCATCCTCGCAAAGCCGCTACCATTAAAGCAGAAGTTGAAATTTTTTTGAATGCAGGCTTCATTTACCCGATTCCCCTCACAGAATGGGTCTCCAACATTGTCCATGTAGATAAGAAACAGGGTACCATAAGATTTTGTGTTGATTACCAAGATATTAATCGGGCCTGTCCAAAGGACAACTACCCCACTCCTTTCATAGATCAAATCATTGACGAATGTGCCGGGAGTGAGATTTATTCCCTAATGGACGGATTTTCCAGGTATAATCAGATAAATATTCTACCCGCTAATCAACACAAGACTGCATTCATCTGTCCGTGGGGTACTTTCACTTATAAAAAGCTCCCGTTCGTCTTGAAGAACGCTGGAGCTACTTTCTAGCGTGCTATGTCTTACGCATTCCATGACATACGCCATATCGTTCAGCCTTATCTAGATGATTTTCCAGCTCACTCAGCTTGGCGAGAGGACCACCCAGAACACCTCCGCCAAATTTTCCTTCGCTGTCGACGCTATAATATCCGGCTCAATCCTCATAAATGCGTCTTTTGCGTGGATTCTGGCCGTCTTTTGGGGTTCATAGTCTCCAAGGACGGGATTTGCCTCGATCCCTAAAGGTCGAGGCCATTGTCAATCTCCCATCACCATCTTCGTTATATCAATTGCAGAGTTTACAGGGAAAAGCTAACTTCCTACGACGCTTTATACCGAACTACGTGGAAGTGGCCAAAGGATTCACGCGTCTTTTAAAGCAGAACGTTCCCTTTCATTGGGATGACATTGCTCAACAATCCTTTGAGAAGCTTAAGACATTACTTGTTAATGCTTCGTTGCTTCGGCCTCCAAACTATCACCATGATTTCACTTTATACTTGGCTGCCGCCTTTAGCACCATAGCTATGGTTCTGGTGCAGGATGACGACGATGGCAACGAACACGTTTTTTACTATCTATCATAGAATCTTCTCGACACGGAAACGCGTTATGCTCACGTCGAGAAGCTAGCTTTAGAAGCTGTACAAGCTGTGCAACGTTTCCGCCACTACATCCTGCTACGTACCATTACCGTGGTTTCGGATTGCAACCCCATGACATATATTCTTTCTCGACAATTACTGGGGGGAAAATACTCCAAATGGATCGTTATCCTTCAGGAGTTCGACCTAGAGTTTACTACTGCTAAGTCGACCAAATCACTGGTTTTCGCGGATCTTATTTGCTCCCTCCCGACAGACTCCCCCCCATATCATTCTGAAGAACATATTCCAGAAGAAACCATCTTCCTTATTAGCACCCGTGACCCATGGTATGGCGATATTATTGTGTATCTTCAGACGTCATCCTTTCGCTCTGAGTTGACCAAAGATGCCCGACGTCGGATTCGGCATCAGTCTCAACCCTACCGCATTGTAGGAGATACATTATACCGGGTTGGAGTAGATTCAGTGCTCCTTCGGTGCTTGACTTTGGAAGAGGCCGAAAGAGTATTAAATGACTGTCACAGTGGCGCCTATGGTGGTCACATGTCTGGATATGCCACCGCCCAGAAGATTCTGCGTGCGGGTTACTTCTGGCCGTCAATATTCAAATACTGTATCGTTGCAGTCAGCAAATGTCACGCGTGCCAGGTTTTTCAGCGCAAGATGTGCGCGCCACCCCTCCCTCTGCATCTTGTCATTACCATTGGCCCTTTCGCAAAATGGGGCGTAGATTTTATGACGTGTAACCCTCATTCGGCCAGGGGGCATGCATATATAATCGTCGTTGTCGACTACTTTACTAAGTGGGCCGAAGCGATGCCTACACTAGCCGCCGATGGTAAGACAGCTACCCAATTTATCTTCAACCATATTATTGCACGTTTCGGGGTCCCTCAGGCCATTGTTACCGATCATGGTACTCACTTTCGAGATTAAATGATGGCCGAGCTTACATCAAGATTGGGCTTGCGACACGATAGCTCAACGCCATATTACCCGCAGGCAAATGGCCAGGTTGAGGCTGTGAACAAGGTTTTGGTCACAATGCTTCAACGAACAGTTGGAATTCATAAGTCCAATTGGCACCTCCAATTGTTCTCAGCTCTATGGGCATACCGGACGCCAGCAAAGAGTGCGACCGGATTCACACCATTCCAATTGGTGTATGGTTTGGAAGCGACTCTTCCGGTTGAGTGCGAAATTCCTTCCTTAAAGCTAGCTGTGGAACTTTCGCCCGATACTTCTCCTAAAGAAGAACGTCTCTTGTATTTGGAACGGTTGGATGAAACCCGCCGCTTGGCTGCTTTAGTTCTTGAAGCATAGAAAAGCGGGTCAAAGCACACTTTGATCAATCAGTCTCTCCATGTTCCTTTGTCGAAGGGGACCTTGTCCTCCTATACGACCAAGCGCAGGACAAACTCAGGGCAGGAAAGCTCCAACCCATGTGGCATGGGCCCTATATAGTAAAACGAGTATTGAAAAATGGGGCTTATGAGCTCATTGATTATGAAGGAGTTCCGTTGGCGCAACCTAGGAATGGGTTGTACCTTAAGAAATACTACGCTTGAAGTTATTTTTGGTGTGGTGTGTGTACATAGGTGTGTATATTCATTTGTGTGCATGTGTGGTGTGGTGTACGATGTAAGCATCTTTCTGCTGATCGGGTCTTCCTGATTGTGCAGATGTCCATTATTCCATTTGTGGGTTTCGCGGATGGTGCCTCCCGTAGTACCAGGAATCTGTCTTCGGCAGCCTGGGTAATCTATGATCCTGCTGGTGAGTTGGTTAACCTGCAAGGTGTGTGTCTGGGTCCTGCTACAAATAATATCGCGGAGTATAGTGCTGTATTGGAATTATTAACCAAGGCTGTGGACCTCGACATTCGTGAATTACTTGTGTATCTAGACTCACAACTTGTAGTATTACAACTTAACGGGCATTATTCAGTAAGAAATCCATCCATTTTACGTCTGTATTTGTGTATTCGTCTGCTGGAAAGAAATTTTGACTATATTACGTATCAGAACATACCCAGACATATGAATACATTAACAGATGCAGTAGCTAATTTGGTTCTAGATAGACATTTGCGAAATTTATAAAACATCATCATATGTAAGAAGATCCATCCAGAAATAGGTATGTATATATATATGTGTGTCTAAATGTTTACATAGTGTGCATCACATAAAATCAAAAAATATACATGTTCGTCTTAATACATCCGGAGACGAAATGTCTCTCAAAAAATATATGCATGAAAGAAGCCCTAGGTGTCTAATCCGCATGGTGCTCGTGGTAACATGCTACTAGGCACTCCCACCGTATGTCTCTGATATGCCATCGGGACATCTTCCAGCCGGGCGTAGTCTGGAATCCCTTGGGAAATCCCCTCAAGGTTCTGGATCAACTCTCCTCCCTCGGCACCCTCCGCCTGAGGGTCGGCTGCGGGCTGAGTTCTCTGTGCAATGGGAGACATACCGGCAGGTCTCTCCGGGCCGAAATCTGCATACATATTAACTGGTGTTAGAATGGACATGTATTACCAAAAAAAAATCATAAAACATAAAAATCAAAAGAGAGGTCATACCTAAGTCCTCGTCCCAGTCATCCCCCTCCGGAAGTGGGAGATCTGGGTCTCCAGTGCAATCGGTCCCGGCATAGGGCCAATCCTCGACCACGATCAACTGATGCCGTAACCATCCAAAAAACTTCGGCCTCCAGGACATCTATTGGCCTCCTCCTGACCTGGGCATAAGTGCTGCCCAGCGAGCCATCCTTGGCTCTCTTGGTATCTGCTCAGCAACTATGGCCCCTTGGCCCTGAAAGATAGGTAGTCGTTCCAGGATGAACGATACCAAAATGGAACCGTAGCCAAACTGCTTCAGTTTGACTTGCTTGCACTTTGGAGCTGCCTCTTGATATTTGTGGTCACTGCAGTAGCCCAATCAAACAGTGTTGGACTCATACACTTAGCGGCTAGCAGGAGTTGGGCCTTGGTTGCCTCATGTGGAGCTTACGATCCCGCAGCTCATGTGATGGTGTGTAGCACTACTCTCAGTGCTAGATCCTGGATAGTGTGGACGTCCACTTTCCCGCTTCCTGATCCGGTTCGTGCCCCTGGGCACACCCTCGCCATTACCTGCTCCATCTTTTCCCCAGATGGTCTGCTGCCTGTCAGGATGGGCACCGGACCTCTGCGTGACAGTCCGGTTATGAAATATACGTCAGAAACCTCCAGTTCCAGTACTTGGTCCCGAAGTTTGAAAACTTCCTCATTTTCGTCCTTATCTTGACCACAGTTCTTAAGTGCGGTCATATAGGCCTCATTCTCCATGGCCATTTCGTCTTCCTCTCCATGTTCCCTTTCCTTCCATTCAATAACCATTTTTTCCTTTATATCTGCATCAACACAATAAAAAATACATTGTTAGATCTCTGGTACATTTGAAAATCCACATAGATAGCTCACATTTTCAAAATTTTGAGCGGAAAATTGCGTTGCGCCATTGCCGTGACCTCTTTGTGAAGAAATGTCCATTGGCGCGGGTCCGTGCCCGATACCCGCGCCAATGGAGCGAGCCCTAAAATTTCAAAATGGTTCGCCCAGAAGTCTAATACATAATAAAAACATATAAAAAATGGATTGGAATGGAGCTTAAGGAAACGCCTATTACCTGGAACAAATGGGGAACTGAATGGTAGCTCGGATCAGTCGCAGTCGCCGCCAGAATTTTTCACACAAATGGACCACTGTTGCTCTCCAATGAGGTAAATAGTAAAAGTAATTTTGTTTTTACCATTTGAGACTTATTTATAACTTTTTGAAATCTAATTAGGTTTTAAAAGTCATTTTTATTAATATTTTGATATATTTTGTCGAAAATGGATTTTACACTTGCCTTTATGTGCAGCAACAGGTTTTTACGCAACTTAAACGGTGACACGAGTTGTATTTTATACTTTTTCGGACTCGGTAAATACACGAAAAAGTCATTTTGGAGTCATCTTTCAGCTCTTTTCTGACTCTCTAAACATGAAAAGATTGCCGAGGCCCTTGTCATTTCGATCTCGTTAAAGTGGCCACGAAACGACATCTACCCAGTATACGTTTACCCCTTTTTCGGGCTGGGATAGATTATTTACAAAAAAGGAATACCCTAGCCTATTGCGACTAGGAGGTTTTCTCAGACATATTTTTCTACCTTTTCGGATCTGAGGAACTATTTAAGAAAAGGGAACTTTGGAGTTTACTTTTCCGCCGTCTTTTCAGACTCTCTAAACATGAAAAGAAGCCGAGTTCTTCCTTTGTCAGACTTGTTAAACCCTAATGACATTGGATTCATTCGCAATGACGTTATTCGAGTCGCTCCTTCCTAGGGCTCGTTAAATGTAATAGGATGGGCTTATACAACAAGCATATGGTATCCTCTTCAAGCTTGTGTAAAAATAAAGAGGTACCCGCCAGAAATGGTGGGGAAAATGGAACCAGAATCATTGTCGTGTCGGCAGTATGTCGCTCTTGAACATGGCACTTGTCTGCATTCGTGTCAGGTTGGGGACATATCATCTCGTTTGTTCATTTGCCTCCGTGGGTTTGGGTAATCCCTTTTGACCTCTCATCTGCTCTTTGCCTCATCGCCATGACCTCTGATCTGTTGATGTCAAATGCTGCCAAACTCACTGTCGTGCCACCATATCTTCAAGAGAAGTTGACCTCTGCAAGTACCAACCTTCCTCTTATTCTCATCTGATCCTGACTCACAAAAACATTATGTTCCTCTGTCTCGCATTGATGATGTGGGAAACATTATGGCCCACCTTTGATCAAGGTCACTTCCTGTGGACTTCAGCTCATTATCCAGGAAGCTGATCCAGAGACTCCCTTCTGGTACCTTAGAGCCTACATGCCTCAATGGCAGGCTCTTCGCATTCGACGTGAGGTTTTCACCATTGGCCTCTGATCGAGTGATTCTACGGGTGTTCGACGTCAGCTCATTATTCACATGCCATATATTGTACCTGTAGTACCTTGAGGACCATTGGCATTAATGGTGGTACCTCTCGTGTCTAGTAACAGCTTTCATCATTGGCTGGTAATCAGGCAATGTTCTTGCATGTTCAACTTCAGCTCACATATTCACATGCTTGAACTTGTACTTTTTTCAGGTCAAGATGGAGCGCAAGACCCTGAATTCCTGTCTGTTATAATCCAGGCTGTGATTTTGTGGATTATTATGATTAGTTACACGACTCACTGATTGGATGGTTGCGACCATACCTGAGTCTATTTATTGATCCTCACTGGATGGCTGCGTCCATGCCTCAAATCTAGATTATTACATACTCTGTTATGGATGGCTGCGCCCATACCACGTATATATCATGTATTTGAGACATCAGTTGTACTTCTCTACACACGTTTTCTGACGGCGGTGTTTTCAATTGGACACGTTCTTGTAAAGCATTTCACCCCTCTCTCTCTCTCGGAACTCATGCTTTAGGGGGCATCTGTTACATAGCAATTTGTCAATGTCCCTGCAATTCCCCATCCCGCATAATTGGAGGGCTCATTCCGTGACCTGTGAGTAGTGACATAACTTGAAAACATTTTCATGGCATTCCTCTAAACATGTACTTTCATTGCCTTGAAGACAAATCCTTGTGAAAAACCCTAAAAGCACCCCTTTTTGCATTGGCGTGGGTAGCCAGTTCAGTACCCACGCCAATGGGGGAAATCCTTCAAAGAGGGCGTGCTAATTGGTGCTCTGTCCCAGAGTCGCACTCGCCCTAGCCATTTTAAGGAGTGTTTTTTAAAAATAAATGGCGGAAGTTTCGTCCTAACTGATCCAGAAACTGGTATCTAATTTGAGTTGGGAGGTTTGGCTCCGGACCTCCATGTAGAGGAAGTGGTTTTCCACCTCTCATGGAAGCTTCCTTGAGGATAGGGCCAATCCCATGATTATAGGGATCCCAACTCCCCTTCCTCCATCTATAAAAGCTTGCTCATCTCATTTGCAAGCTAGTCTCCAAGTTCCCAAGAGCCATCAGAGCCTTATGCTGCAAGAGCCTTGATTCATTCCCTTAAGGCCAAATCCAAGCAAGGAGATCATTGTCGAGACATCCGAAGAGAGAGGTTTGTCCCATCCCCGACATGCTTTTTCGAGACGTGTTCCGCTGGTGACCCTCCGAAGGAGAATTCAGCGTCATGGCTATGGTTGTATTCTTCTTTGATTGATTAATGATAAGTGACTATTGGCTATGGTTCCACTCTTGTTGTTGATTATGATGATGAGTTATGTCTTCTCTGACTGACATATAGTTGCATATACTAGATTTTATGCTTGCATTTGTTTTGTTTCTTGCGGTGCAGGTGTGTGATCACGAATCGGCAGGGATTGTCGATGCCGCGGAGCTGAGATGGACGCTGCCTTATCTCTGAACAACGGCGTTGGATTCCAAGTAAGCCTTCATCGCTAGTTTGTTTATTTGCAATTAGGAACCTGCACTATAGCGTGAACGATTGTTGCTAGACTCGGTCTGGGCTAGTAGGGATCGCCTTTGTCGCGAAAGGGGATTTACCTCACAACAGTGCCATATCCCGGATGAAATGGTACCTGATATCAATATGCTTGGATCGGTCGTGGAACACAGGATTCTCGGTCAAGCGAATCCCACTCTGGTTATCACAGAGTATCACGGTGGTATCTAGCACATGTCCAAACGACTCACTAAAGAGCTTTCGCAACCAAACTGCTTCACAACAGGCCATACTTGCTGCAATGTATTCGGCCTCTGCGGTGCTCAAAGCCACCCACTTCTGCTTCCTGCTCATCCATGAAATCGAAGTAGAACCAAGATTGAAGCAGCATCCCGATGTGCTCTTACGATCCACCACACTGCTAGCTCAATCGGCATCAGTATATCCACGGAGTGTCACGCTCCCGGCAGTGTATCTCAGCCCATGGTTTATCGTGCCCTGAAGGTATCTCAGAAGATTCCTGGCACCAACCCAGTGAAAGTGATGAGGCTCAACCATCTGTTGACTCAAAGTGTTCACTGCAAAACATATATCTGGACGGGTGTTCACTAAGAACATCAAAGCCCCTACGAGTTGACGATACTCAGTAGGATTTGCCAATACGGGCCCAGCAGCGCTCCCACTCAACTTCTTGAAGTTGAGTTCTATTGGTGTTGACACAGACTTGCAATCCACCATACCAAATCTTTCTAGAAGTTTCACAATATATTTTCCTTGAGAAAGGAAAATCTCTCCAGGTCTCTGCCAGACCTCCAGGCCTAGGAAGTAGTGCATCAGTCCTAGGTCCTTCATCTCGAACTCAACAACGAGCTCCCTCTTGCATTGATGAATGAGAGGGTCAACACCTGTCAGGAAGAGGTCGTCCACATACAACACCAGAATGAGAGGCTTCCCCTGGACAACCTTGAAGTAAAGGTTCGGATCAGCATTACTTCAAGTGAAGCCCAGCTTCATCAAGTAGCTATCTATCCTCTCGTACCAAGCTTTGGGTGCTTGCTTCAACCCATAGAGGGCTTTCTTCAACCTGCAGACATGAGTGTCCCGATCCTGGACTTCAAACCCCAGAGGTTGTTCTACATACACCTCTTCTTTTATTGCACCATGCAGAAAAACGGTCTTGACATCCATCTGATGAAGACTCCATCCTTGCGTAGCAACAAGGGTTATGATTGATCGAATGGTGGTATATCGTGCCACAGGTGCAAATATGTCATCATAGTCTATTCCTTCCTTTTGAGAGAAACCACGGGCAACAAATCTTGCCTTGAACTTTTCAGCACTTCCATCAGATCCATGCTTGATCTTGTAGAGCCATTTCGCGGTGACAACTGATTTGTCCTTCGGTCTTGGAACCACATCCCAGACATCATTCTTCATTATGGACTCATATTCTTTGTGCATAACATCCTTCCAAACTTGATTCTTTATGGCTTCCTCAAAAGATCCAGGTTCAGATTGTACAATAGTACTCATGGAAGCCAGATACCCTTGGTATCTACATGGCTTCTTGCTTTCTCGGAATGTCCCCCTCGGGGCAGCATGTCCCTCGGCATCTTCGAGAGTGTCCCTGAGCCATGATGGTCTCTTTCTCAGTGAAGGAGATGGATCTATTGGGTCCATTGGTCCTTCAACATCAGGCATTGTCTCATCCTGTGGTTCTTCTTGATTTCCAGGCCTTGCTTCATGATTTTCCTCAGATCTTGGAAGATCTACTACTTTCTTCAGGGAAGCATCTTCGTCAAAAGTGACATCATGGCATATCTCTACTTCCCTTTGACTAGGTACATAGACTCTATAGGCCTTAGAGGTTTCGCTGTAGCCCACAAACATTCCTTTCTTCCTAGAAGCATCCAGCTTACTTCTCTTTTCTTTTGGCACATGAAAATAAACAGGACATCCAAAAATTCTAAAATGTGAGACATCAGGTTTCTTACCAGTGAAAACCTCTTCGGGAGTTTTGGAGTCCAGAGCGGAATGAGGGCATCGGTTTTGAATGTACACAGCAGTATTTGCAGCTTCTCCCCACAAAAACTTTGGTAGACCCTGGTCACATAGCATGGCACGGGCAGCTTCCACAATAGTCCTATTCTTGCGTTCAGCAACACCATTCTGCTCAGGAGTATATGCAGTGGTAGTCTCCCTCTTAATGCCGGCTTCTCTGCAAAAGTCTTTGAACTCATTTGACTCATATTCAGTGCCATTGTCAGTCCTCAAAATCTTGATCTTCTTTCCGGTCATATTTTCCACCAAGGCTTTGAAGGTACGAAACCACATGAAAGCCTCATCCTTCTTCTTCAAGAAGTATATCCAGGTTTTGCGGGAGAAGTCATCAGTGAATGTCATATAGTAAGAACATCCTCCCAGGGATGTCACGGGCAGCATACCAGATAGATCAGAATGGACCAGTTGCAAAATATCAGATGTCTTTGTGACACTTGAGGGGAAAGGTCCCCTTGTATGCTTTCCTTCGGCACAACCCTTACATACACCTTCATGATTATTTCCAAAATCGGGCATCCTTGTCACCACCTTCCTTGCTTCGGGAAGGGCCTTGTAATGAAGGTGTCCAAACCTTCGGTGCCATAGTTCAGTTTGTCGGATAGTATCACATGTCATAGCTCCTAGTGGACTTTCTTCAACCTGGTAGAGTGTTCCAACTCTAAAACCAATCACGATAGCTTCCTTGAGATTATTCTTCCACATGCGCACCTTTCCATCAGTGAATGCCACATTGAAGCCTTTGTCTTCGATCGCTGATATAGACACAAGGTTCTTCTTCAATTTTGGTACATAGAGTACATCCTGCAAATGTAGGACTTGTCCTTGAGACAAGTGGAGGGTTACAGTCCCTGTCCCTTTCACGGGATATGTGGCATTATCTCCAAGGATAATTTCTAGATTAGTATCCTTCTCAACCATGTCAGAGAGTGCTTCCTTGAACCCAGTGATGTGTCTTAAGGCACCACTATCTATCAGCCAGACATCCATAGTGTCGGGCGGGGATGCAGCAGAGAGGGCAGATACAAGAATGTATTCATTTCTTTTATCAACAACATTTGACTCCTCATACCTGGAGTTTCTAGACCTTTTGAAAGGTTGATTGTTTCCGCCAAAGGGAGCCTTCCTCTTTCCTTTGGACCTGTCGTTTCTTTGATTTCCATTCCTTCGGTTGTTGTTGTTGTCATCACTATCGAGAGAATCCTTCTTGAAAGGACATTCTCTAGCATAGTGACCAGGCCTATGACAAGTGAAACACTTGCCCTTCTTTCCTTGGGCCCTTGCTCTTCCTTTGTTCTTAGGACCACCAGAGTTCTTCTTTCTAGAATGAGCAGCGTAGGCAACATTTCCGTCATTTTCGTATTCCTTCATTCTTGTCTCTTCTTGCATGCATCTTGACAGTAGCTCGTCAAAGTTAGGAATTGTATTATTATTGAGAATGGTAGTGTTGAATACTTGCCATTCATATGGGAGCCCTCCAAGCGCGGTGAGTACCATCTCACGATCGGCTATTGTCTCCCTAATAGCCAGCAGATTGTTCTTGATCTCGGTCAATTTCAGAAAGTATGTTTGGATAGACTCATCCCTGCCTTTCTTCAGATTCTTCAATTGATTCTTGAAGAATAGCACTTGGTTTGCATTGTTTACTTTGAACATTTGTATCAGCTTATCATACATCTCTTTGGATGTGCCTAGCTCAGATATGTAGGCAACCGGACTTTTATGTATGGATTCCCTGATCATTAGCTTTGCTTTGATCTCCTCCTTCTTATACTTGGTTTTACCAGCAGCAGTAGCAGTGCATGGAGGTTCTTGTATCTTACCCAGTACATAGTCCATGAGATCATGGTCTTTTAATTTGAGATCTAATATCATCTTCCAAGCATGGAAGTCATCCCTTCCAGTCAGCTTGTCATCCTCCTTGAAGCCATAACTTGTGGAACTCATTTTTCTCAGTTGGTGATTGCTATAAGTTAGGGCTTGTCTTCACCTCAACTCTGATACCATGTAAATTTTTGTAGATGTTCTATGCTTGATGCAATTTTACTTTTATAACAGCAATCACATAAATAGTTAAGTAAAATGTTGATAGAACATACCAGTGGATCTATAGAAGACAAACCAGAAACAGGAGAATGTGTTGGTGTGTTACGGCGATCAGCAGGATGCTTCAACCAGCAAAGTCTTCTTGGTCGGCCAACCCAAAATGTGTCACAACAGTCCTCAAATCAATTATCCAGTCAACTCAAAGTCAATCCCAGAAAAGTCATCGCAGTCCAGAAAAAGTCAACGCAGGGCAGCAACAATAAAGTCAACGCAACTCCAACTTCGGTCAACCTTTTGACCTCGATTTTTGTGCCAATGAGTACGGCCTTCAAAAATCGAACTCTCCACAAAATTTCAGCTCAAACGGACCATGCATTGACCAAAGTCAACGCTGGTCAAACTTGCCCAGAAACCCTAACTGCAGAAAATTTCGTCCAAAAACCCTAACTGCAGAAATTTCGTCCTTTTTCCAGCTGCAGCTACTTCGTCCTTTTCCCACGTGAGAACTGCTTCTTAGATGCTCGTATCCAATGAGAAGTGTGTGGATGAGATGAGTGAAAAACTCTCCAACGTTGATTGTATTTATATCCATCATTGAGGTGTGTGACACATCTGTTGGGGGTGTAAAACCTTAAGGCCGACCTGCACTTAAATTTATTATAAATAATAAATTCAAAATAAATGTTCTGCTCATCAGATTAAAATCAATTTTATATCTATTTTACACCTCTCCGAAAGAGGAATCCAATACAAATATTGGAATCTTCATCTGAGCATCACAAGATGGAGTTTGGACCTAGTTGTCCAAATTTAACTCTAATTCACAAGTGGGTATCAACAATCATTCTAATTGCATTATTTTTCCCAATTCTTGTGAAGAGGAAATTACTTTAAGTCACTCCCAATTGTGTTGTAACAATAATTGTAACAATAGTGTAAACTATGATTCAATTTTGTTATTTTTTCAACATTTAATTTTAATTTCAGATTTATTTTATGTTTTTAATCTTAGATTTTTAGATACTTTGTGCTGGCATATTGAGCAACTCAATATTGAACACTCAATTGATGCATTACCTCAAGGGAAAAATGAAGATTAAAATTATAATTGTGAACATCAAAAGTTATTAAAATTCCAATTTCAATTAATGTTCATTCCATATCAATCACTTCTTTCTTCTCAAAAGCAGTGCTAAAAGGAGAGTATATTTTCACAATATGACCAACAATCTAATTCAATTAATAATCTGCCATTGGACCCAACACACTTCCATATGTTTTTCATTCACTCATTTGAAAAACATTTGGAAAGTTTTTCTTCACGAAAGATCATTAATAATTTAGCGCTTAAACATAACATAACACTAACAAAATAACACAGACCATTGTTTTTGAAAGATCATTTCTACAAACTAGCCTGTCATCTTCTTATTTAAACCTCTCCCACTCAATAATGGAAATCCATCCAGATTTCTATGATCCAATTGAAATTTAGTTGGAAATGACATTTCAAGAGAAGGTAACGGTAAATAAACTACTAACAATAAAGATACATTTTGCTTTTAGATTAGTTTTTGTAGTTTAATTACATTTTCATTTTTACTAATGTTTGACATATACATACATGCAAGAATTAAAAATGCTTACATGGTTACATTGGAAGTATGATTATACCTAGTCATGTTTCCTTCATTACGTTAGAAATATGAATAGATTAATTTTCTTTTATGTTTGCATTTATTTCATTATTTCAGATTCTGAATAAAACAAGTAATGAATCCAATTTCTTCTGAGCATTTCATTTCAATTATAGAAAAGCAACCTAGAGCATTTTATAAGCTCTTGAATTATCAAATCATACTTATTTGTCAAGTCTTCAATTTTCTTAATTTTCAAAAATTCATAACATTGATCATACATGAAGAAATTCCATGAATTTTCTACCACTCGACAATTTTTTATTCACAAGTAATTTTAAGAACTCACTTTTACCACTCTTGTCTTCTTATGTAATTTTGGAAAATGATACAATTTCAAAAATTTCATTACTTAACATTTTAGATTAAAATAAGTAGGTGATGTTGAACATATGAAAATTTTGAGAAAATTTTAGAGAACTTGAAGTTTCAAAGAGGTAAAATTTACAGTTAATTTTCTTCCAAGTATGTGTTTACAAGTTCATCATCATCTATTGCTATTTTATTTTCAAAGGTTGTTTCTTATTTCTATTTTGTTTCATTTGTAGATCTTCATTGACTTGATTATGAAGACTCAAGATAAGCAACCAACCATCTTTTCTCAAATATGCAACATGTTCAGCGAAGTATTTCTTATTTTATTTGAAATTTGAAGGATATCTAATTTTTTTTTATATTTATTGAAATCATGATAAGTCTTAATAAATTGTTGGAATAATTATATCAAATCATTATATTTCACAACTCTCTTCATAAGGAAGATCTGTTAAAATTAGTGTCCAATCAGTTATTCTGGAAATTAATTAAAATATTAAACGGTTGTTTATTTTAAAGCAAAGTTAAATCACTCACTTTATTTTTGAATTGAATACTTTAAGAAATCATCGACCCCACATATGGCTCATTATATATTGTAAATCACATATCGAATGCTCTGAAATGAGAATACACTAAATATATCTGACCTCCTAATATTCTCATTACCTCCAATCTCCAATGATCTTTTCATCTGATATCGCATTTATATATCACAACATTTGATCAGAGGCAACTCTTAACAATTCCCGATAGGAAACCTTCAATGCATATCTTTTGAATCAATTTCAATACTCTCGCTCAATTTCCAATAAAATTACTTCGCCAAAATTGCGATGTTCATATAACCCAGACCCGATATTACATTTAAATCCTCTTTATATACTGATATCGCGTCCATTTATAAATCACAAATTTGGTAGGAGCATATATTTAAAAGTTCCGATGTCCCGGATCCGATATGAAATTAAAATTCATATAAGAAAAAATATTGGGTCCATTCTTCATCGCACATTGGCGCATCAACGAAATTACATTTCGCATATCGAAAATTTTAGTGGTTATTGTTAAAAACCTCACTCAATAAGTTATATTAGTTGCGATGTGATAAAAGACAAGGTAAGGATATTCTGATGCGATGCTACACATATAGCATATTGCACGAGATAAGTAATATGTTAAATGATAAAAGTTGCAACGAGTGATGTAGAATTCGCTACGAATTGCGAAATTGCAAAATTGCAAAATTGAAAAAGAGTTAAGTTTTGAAATTTGTGGAAAGGTAAATTATAAAATATGCGAAGTGCAACAGTGTGTGATTGGTCACCATTTGTGTGGGCCGCAAAACTAAATCAAAGTTTTGCGCATATATTTTGATATTTTCAGTCACATTGCATCAGTCATTTACTGCATTTTCATTATCGCAAGAATAATATCGACGTTTAATTTCATTCACAAGCTTTAAATCTTCCGATATCACATTCATACCTTCACAGTTTCCCATCGCACATGCTCATCTCGTGATATTTCCATCACAATAATTATATCGCATTGCTAACTCAAATGAAGCTTTGGCTTCAAGATCTTTTGATGCGATAAATTTCGATACTCGGCTTTCCACCATTATCTTTTAAATTATTATGGAAAGAGCTTAATCGCATATCGACAAAAGTGTAGGTCGTAGATTTTAAGTTATGCATGGCAAAGAATCTCGCGATGCGAAAAATTTAGCAAGGTAATGTGCCGATGATTAATTCATATTTTTTATTTTCTTTTATTCTGAATTTATCTCCATAATCATCATATAAAGATTCAAAATCATCTTTATATACTTTTACATTATTCGGGATTTTGAATCAATTTCAATACTTTGGGGCTTATATAAATTCAGAATGGAAGAAGAAAAAGAACATTCATCGTTTCAATTCATAACGAAGCATATCTTCACCCTCATTTCTGATGGATTTAATTTATTTTTAATTCCTTGAACATGAAACATTGCTTTCTTTTAGTTAACTGCTTGTTTTACTTTAGATTTAATAAATAATGATTTTGGGTTAATAAAACTTCTTCATTTTATTAATTCTAATTAAAGAAAGAAGTAAACTTGCATTGGAGAAAATCATCTTTCTCAGGTAAGTTTAAATGCAATTCTCTAATGGTAAGTTTCATGTGCCCACTTTTATTTATTTCCATTTCTTCATATTTTTGTTTTAGTTTTTGTTGATCTCGAACTCTGTTTTCAGGTCTTCATAAACCTTTCACACCTCTACCAGATCAGTTTTCGAAGTTCATTTTCTTTTGCCCTGTGAGATTCTTGAGAGAAGCAGTAATGATCCTCATCGAATCAGCTAGACTGGGGAGTTTCTGAACCTCTAGTCTGTTTCTTTAAGCATTAATTTTATTAGAAAATAGTTAAGATGCTTTTATGAAGGTTTTGTCTTGAAAAAGAAAATTCACAACAAATAAAAACTTCTCATTCAGCATATTCTCTATCATAACTGCTATTCACCTTCTACATTTTGAGAGCCTCATTTTTATATAACTCTGCAATATAAAAAAATAAAATCTCAACATAGGAATGAACGTACATATGCTTATTTTCTTTTATAATCCTTTGTTGAGAAATTCATATAAGCGATCTTGTTAGAGTTAAGCTTTTAAGTTTTTTTTTTTCTTTCAATTTTTCTTTCTTCATTTTTATTTTGTTGATTTCTTTTCTTACTTTAGTTTAGGAATTATTTTCCTTTTGTTTTCAAGTTTTGATTTGATTTTGGTGACTTTGTCATGATTTATGTGAAAGAAATTTCTCTTACTTACAATTGTTGACATACATGGGAAATGTTTTACTCTATCCATTTAAGTGAATTTTTATCATTAAAGGCATATCTTTATGGAACCATAAAGCCATCTTGCTTTAAAAATATTTTTCATGGAGGAACACACATCATTTCTAAGTGATTGAGTTTATTTTTTCAAAGAAAGAACTGATTTGAGTTTAATTCAATGAAACCCTCCCACTCCTCCACATAAAAATTCTCTGGTTGATAGTTGCAAGGAAAGAATTTGGAGCAAACATTATGAAAGTACTATGTCCATTAAACATAAAATTTCTATTACCATCCCACATCTTTCACTCAAATACATCATAAATAAAAAGCTTGCAAATGCGCTTATCAAAAGAGTGATAAAAAAAGGAAGCATGGGAAATACAAGTAAACCCGTCGGGGCTATGGACGCTTGCTGGCAGTGGGACTAGGCTTGTATGGCATAAAAGACAACTTTACCGAGGTATTGTTCAAGCTCGCTGGCAGCGAATCGATGTCAGAGACAATCACAAAATGAATATATGCTTTATCAAAAAACTCTTATCTCTACCTTATCTATTTTTCACATGAGGAAAATTTTAAAAACAAATTTCCCCAAACTTGAATTCATCACTTTTACTCAAGTCTATTTTAAGTACTTATCTTTACAAACTCACATTGCTTAATCTATTTTGGGACCTATGGAAATGTTTTACTGTTAAGCGATTTCGTGATTTCCATTATTTTTAACCTTTGGGTAAATTTAAGTTCATTACCTTTAGTCAGAGATAACTGGTTCTTCTCTCGCATGTTGCCATTGTTGTGGTAAAACACAACCCCCCCATTTTTGACTTATGTACTTCAAATAATGGGGACCCTTTCTACAAAATTCTTGGCTAAACACCTTTTAGGATTTTGATAAAGTTAATTATTTTGTAAATTTGTTATTTTTCATTTTTTATCGTATTTCTATTTTGATTGTTTCATTGAATCTAGTTTTTTATAATATTTCCAACGATACTTGTTTCGCTTCATTTGGTCAACTGGTTTGTAAATGACACTCCTTTGAAGTTTTGATCATTTTCTTGCTTGAGTTAAAAAATGTATGAAAATGTATGATATTTCAAATTTTGACAATTAAAATAGTCTTCATTGTAAATATTAATTTTTAGTTAATTTTTTACTATTTTTTCATTTTTCACGAATGATCCTACTAAATAACCTAGCCAAATTATAGAGCATTTAAAAAATATGCTTTTCGAGATTTTGGTAATTTATTATAATTTCTTTATTTAAAACAAAATACCAAAATCGAAATTTTCATAATGGAAAAGTGGATGTAGTTTAGAATTGGAAAATATCATTATAAATGGTCTACATTTTGTTTTCATTTTTTAACTTAACTAAATTTTATAAAAATTATGGATCCCAATTAAAAAATATAAAAAACATATCGCATCCACAGCGATTGCATAATCGCAAACATTCACAATCAATATGTTTCAAAAAAGTCTGAAAACAATTTTTCATGCAATGTGCAATTTTAGTTTATGCGATGGGTTTTTAAGTTTATGCAAAGTTTTTGTTCTCCTTATAACTCCCGCTCACCTCACTCACCCTCCACCTCACTCCCTCACGTCATCACTCTCTCACCTCACTCACCCTCCTTTAACACTCCTTATCTCTTATCACTCCATATTCTCCTCTCCTCCTCCCCCTCACGTGAAGCATTTAAAATTATTTTGAATTACTAATTAAAAGAAATTAAAATATGATATAATATTATAATTAATATTATATTTTAATTATAAAATTTTTACTATAATTTTAATAAATTTAAATTATAATATTAATATAATATTTTAATATTTTAATTAAATAAAAAAATCATTTTTTAAATTAGTTTTATCATGTTTACTATTAATTTATACTTAATTAAGTTTAATGATGTTGAGAGTGCAAGCTTCTGTGATCCATAACATTTTAAGTTTAATGATATAATTACAAATTAATTAGTATTAATTAATTAAAAACTGTAATCTAATTTAAGATTAGAAATTAATTAAAAAATTCTGATTTTTAGCCCAAGTAACATAAATTCTAGAATTCTGGAAATTTTAATATATCAACTTTGGAAGCTCATAAATGGAGTTTTATTTAGCCAAAGAGGCCAATGAGGGTTCATTAGATAGATAAAATGATGGAGAAAATTTCTGAAGTTGTTTCCTTTCTAGATTTGATCATTTATTGGGTCTAAAATTCAGCAGAAAATCAAGCTCCGAATTTTAAACAAAATCATTTTCTGAGTTTTATTTTCTGTATTTTTCATTTTCCCATTACTTCTTCTAAGAGCAGACCCATTCGTCAATGATACCCTTGACCAATTAAATTATCACAGACATCAATAGAAAGCTTATATTTTATTTTCAATTATTTATTTAATCAAGTTTTAATTGGATTTATTTTAATTTCTAGATTTGACATTTTGATTTTATTTTTGCATTTTAATTTTGTTCTTAATTAAATTTTTCAGGAAAATAGTTGAAGAGATAAGAAGAAGAAGCTCTCAATCAATGAGAAGGCTCCAACAATTGAATAATATTTTTTTTGAACCAATCAAAATTGATTGAGAAAAACTACTCTTCAAACAAACTTTCTTATGAAGAAATCTTTTTGGAAATATTATAAATAGTAGATTGCAAAATGTAATAGGGGCTTCTCTCCTCTATAATTTTGGAATTCTAAAAGCACTTCTATAATATAAATTTAGAGTTTTAGGGTGAGAGGAGAGGAATCTCATATTTGGAGATTATTGAGGTTTTTCTTTTACATTCTGAGTTATGTATAATAAACACCGTCTTGCACTAATGTAGCTTTGATTTTGAAAGCAGAAGTTCAGGCATTGTAAAAGACTGATAGAAACTGGAGCTCGAGAAATGGACTTAATAAATTGGTATTTATAATACTATTAATTTAAATATTGGTTTCATTTTTTGATAACAGGAATGTGTCAATTTATTCGCATACTTCTGCACTTCTGTCGGTATGAGTAATTTGCCTCAATTTATATTATTATTCGTCTCTACTCTTATGGGCTGAATTCTGATTTCTGAGTAACTATTTACTCAGAAATTTGTCTTATAAAATTGACTTATTGAATAGTGATATGTTGTGAAATATTTTCGCATGTTATTGTTTAATTATTCAAGTTATTGATTAAATGATCAATATCATTTTGAGAACTACTTCCTCAGTGTTGTTGTTAATTATTTTAGTTAAGAGGTCTCTATATAGAATGTGTTTGGTATTCACAATACCAGTTAATTAAACTAATTCGTTAGCTTGATATTCATTTAAAACAAACATATTTAATTCTAAATTATTTTAAACATATTGCTTTATGTTGGTATAGATCTACATCTACCTAATTGAGATGGGATTAAAATAGTTTCTTTTCTTTGCATCTTAGAATAATATTGCATTTAGATTAAATTCTACATCCCTAAAAAGTTCTCTTCCCAAAGAGGCAAAACTTTAGTTGTGGCCTGGCTAAGCCCAAATTAGCTTAAGCATCACTTTTCTTGTCCGATCAGCAAGAAAAATGATCTGATATCTCTTTCCCATTGATAGATAAAAGTTATATTTTAAGCCAATGGAGATTCAGAGAAGGTAACTGGACCTAGTTAAACTAGTCGGAGCCACCATTCTAAACAGAAAAGGAACTGCTTTAAGGTCCGGACCGGATGGTCATCCCCCATGTTGTTGTAGCAAATTTTGAGGCCTCAACAAGCACTCATTCCAAGTAATTTTCTGGTACAAGCTCCCAGAACGTTGCTTCATTTGAAAGATCATAATCGTCAAAATTTATCTGAGGGATCTTGCCGAACATTTCCCCAATCAGAGGGACATCCTGGGAAATTAACAACATTTGTAAATAATCCCGCATAGTGTCGATGTTTTGTGGCTTGCGCAAAGAGGCCTTTCGTGGCTTAACATAGGGTCGTCGCCATGAGATGGATTCTACGAACATTGCTTCTTATCTAGCACTCATTAGGTGCTTTGATGGATCATCGATGGGGGATTGGTCCTTAGTGGCTTGCCTTGGGGATGTGACATTCCACAAAGAGGTGTGCGGCTTAGAAGTAGCCCACTTCGACATCTTTCCCTTGCCTTTCTCTTTCGCAGGAGTGGACACTACTTCTTCGACTTCTGGAATGACTTCTCTAACATCATCGGACCCCATCTCTGTTGAGGAAATAAGGGGCGCAAAATGCTCCTCCATCATGAACTCGGGATTACTAATGTCAGAAATGGATTCACAACCAGGCATATAGAATTCATAGATAGCAGGGTAACAAATATTACAGACAATCACAGGGCGCCAAATATTCAAACAGCAAAGGAACCAATTGAGACCTGCGCCCACCTTTTTATAAGCCACTTATGGTAAAAGTGATCGGATTATCATTATTGCTACTTACCCTCGAGGAAACAGTAAAAAATCCTCCATGATCACCCCATTAAATGCGAGAAATATTCTCCATACAATGGTAAATTCACCTTTTAACCCAGTTTCACTGTTCCAACGACTAGTTTCCTGACCTGCACATCACTCCTGTGCTTCTATCGCACATGCCTATGCCCTTCCTCTATGTTGTGTGTAGACCTTTTGATTCTGATGCTCTAGCCATATAGTCATTTGGTCGGCACCGAATTGTCCCTATATGGCTTTAGATGGCTTCCATTTAAATACCCAGGAAGGTTCCGCACCACCGTTAGTGATTTCCTTTACAACATATGGCCCCAACCAATGCTTTCTAAACTTCCTTGGGTGGCGTGCAAACTGATTGTCATATATAAAGACCAATTCTTCCCCCTTGAACACCTTCTGCCCGATGTGCCTATCATGCTAGGTTTTTTAGCGCGCCTTCTGCAATTGCTGGTGGAAGTTAGCAATAAATTGATCTTCTTCTAAGGCAACGAGTCACACCAATCACTCCTCCATAATGTTAGGCTCGGCCATATTAGTGAAAGCTATGATGCCTAGGCTTGGGACAATATACTCCATTTGCATGATGGCTTCCTGCCCATAGACCATCTTAAAAGGTGTTTTTCCCATCAACTTTTTGCATGTTGTCCTATAATCCCATAGCACAGAAGGGTTGTGCACGTCCCAATCATCTCATTTGGAATTACAGATCTTTGCGAGTGTGTTCTCCAGAATCTTGTTGAAAGCTCCTACTGCGCCATTTTATTGTGGGTGATAGGGGGTACTCTTCTTGTGATGGATCTGGAATTCCTCTGTCAAATCTTCAATTGTTTCGTTAAAAAAGTGCGTACCTCTATCACTCATCAATATATTTCAGCATCCAAATTGGGTCAAAATGTGCTCAAAGATGAAGTGTGCAGCAGTATCTGCAGTATAGTCCTTAACTACCTTCGCCTCTTCCCACCTGGTTACATAATTAGTTGTGGTAAAGATATAGCGTGCTCCAGTATTCTTTCCAGGAGGGTTGATTGGTCCAATAAAATCTATATCCCATTTATCAAATTCCTTCAAGTCCATCTACGGGTGTAGGGGAATTTCATCTCTGCGTGAGTACTTTCCTGTTCTCTGGCATACATCGCAAGCCCAACAATACGTCTGTGCATCGATGTAAAGTGTTGGCCACCATAACCTAGCACACAGCACCTTCTGCGCAGTGGCCTTCCTAGCATAGTGGCCTCCTGCCACTCCTCCATGAGCCTCATCCAATATATCATGTCTCTCATGTTCCAATACGTATCTCCTTAATACTTCATATGCTCCTAATTTACACAAATTACCTGCTATCAGAGAGAAATCATCTGCGCGCGCAACCAACTCCTTTTGTTGGATTGAATATTCTACAGGTGCTTTTCCCATGGTCAGAAGATGAATAATATCATAAAATTTCTCATCAACCACCTTGATAGCGAATAGTTGCGCATCTGGTAACCCTTCCTCCAGACTGGTTGGTTCTTCCCCATTCTCAATTTGTGACAAATGATCAGGCACAACATTCAATCTTCCAGGCTTTACAATAATCTCAAGAAGGATATATCCATAGAGATAAAAGAAATGAGAAGGGAAAGGCAAAGGGAAACCTCAATAGGGTTTCAAAATAAGGAAGGTCTGAGCACTTCCTATCAGTATCATAAGCAACAAGCAGTGCAAAAAGTTCCACAACACTCTTCTATGTCCACTTTTCTTACAGAAGGAAATGAATGGCATGGATATGGAGGATACTTAGAGCATGAGACTCTGAGTGATTATCTTGTAGAGTAAAAATCTCAATCTAGAGCATTCAAAGAGAATCTGACTCTCCAACAGTTTTTCTAGATAAAGGAGAATTGAAGACCCTGCAGCAGCAATAGAAGAAGAGGGAACATACAGAATAGATTCTTCCTTCCTTCATCTGATGGGTCATCTACAAGCACGGAAAAATCTTGGATGAAGGAGTTAGATGATTTATTCCGGCTACACTCAGTAGTGGAAAGGGAGGCCATTGAGATTTTAGTGTTGCACCTTGAGGGTGAAGAAAACTATTGGTGTTTTAGCCATATGGATTATGCAAGAGTGACTGCATATGCAGACTTGACTCAAAGGTTGGTAGAGAGGTTTGACAGAAGAAAACTAGAGACACTTTCCACAGAGACACCTTCTGACATTGATGAGGAAGTATATGAGGAGCAAAGGGAAGATGTCATCATTATCACTCCAGAAGTAGAGAAACTACCACCACCACCAGTTGTAGAAGTACTTGCATTAGTAGGAGGAGAACTTGAATCTTTGCAAGGTGGTCCTGAGCATTTGACATTGAGAGTCCCAAGCATGATGCATGAGGAGGAGAAAGCAGATACCAAAGCTGGTGCAACAGTAGAGGAGCAGCCATCACCATCACCAGCAATTAGAGAAGTAATTGCACTGGTTGGAGGAACTCTTGTAGCTTTGAAAGATGTTCCAAAGTATCATCTAATCCAAGATTTGAAAAAATTTCCATCCCATATTATTTCAGCACCTCGGCTTGAGATTTGTGGGGTCATGCCATCAGGGCAATTGCATGACCAAGGGTTAGAGCACTTTGCCAATCTGGAGTAGTAGACTATCATTTGCGCAGAGGACCCTTGAATTTTTCAAGGAGGAGATGTATAGCTATCCCAGTTTTACATTTTTGAGTTGCACACAACACTTTGTGTTGGAGTGTGGAGTTTTGGAGGATAGGATTAGCATAGTCCTAATGCAGGGAAGCTATACAATAGCTTTCAAGAACCGAAGGTTACTGTCGCATGAACTATCGTATTCTATTTATGACAAATAGATATTGGCCATTATGCATGCATTGGTCAAATTCCGACAATTTTTTATTGACAATAGATTTCGGGTGAAGACCCACTACCATAGTCTCCGACATCTTGTTGAGGAGCAGCAGCATCTGCAGAAGAGGCAACAACAGTGGATCAATACAATGTAAGACTATGAGTTCAGCACTGTGTATGGGGAGGGCCATATGACAATAGATGCACTATCATGGAGATCAGCAGCGCTATCACTGAGGAGCAGTGATGATTTGGGGACCCAATTATTCTTGGAGGATTCCGATGACCACTTCACTTAAGAAGCATTGGATGGACAGATGGTAGATGATAGACATCTTGTGATGGATAACATCTTCCATTAGTGGGATAGAGCCTTCTTGATGAGCATCTCACAGCTCAAAGAGAAGCTTTTGCATATAGCATATTCAAAACCTCATCGGTTCTACCGGGCCATCAATGAGAGGTTCTCATGGAGATACCTCAAGGAGGATGCACTTTGACATATCATGGAGTGAAAATATTATCATCAGATTGTGGAGGATGGTATTATCCATTGGGTATATACCAAGCTGGATCATGACATGAGTCATCACCCACAGTTTTATGGATGGATTAGGATGATGAGCAAGTGGTTGGAAGGCTACTTGCAGACCTATGACACGGGGCAGTGGGAATCATGGTTGCGCTGGCTTCTCTTAGGTGAGTATGGTTACTGCCTGAGATTTCAAATTTGTATGATCCATGCCTTGCATAGTACTAGTGTGATACATCAGCAGAAGGCATGGTTGCACTAGTTACTTTTGAGAGAGTTTGGCCATCACATGACATATCACATGTCATTAGATGTATCATTGTTTGGGATATTTCATGGCACTCATATGATGTGGCAGCAGGAAGCCTGGTTATGTTGGTTTGGTGTGACAATTTACATGTCAATCAATATAACATTGCTTCATGTTTTACATTATGAAGATGTGAGGTGGAAACAAGAGTCATTGCTGCTTTGGTTACTCTTTGGAGAATATGGGTTGACATTCTTCCATGCCTTGCATGAAGATGATGTAGGATGGCAACAAGAGGCCTTGATGCATTGGCTTCTGTTAGGAGATTATGGCCACCATACTTGGTATGATGATGAGGTGGAATGGCAGTAAGAGGAATTGTTGTGGTGGTTTCTATTGGGAGAGTATGGTCCGACATTTTACATGTCAACCCATATGTCTCTATTTCCTATTTTGCACAGTTTTGAGATGATTCTTAGAGAAAGTAGGGCCACCAGGGCCAAGGATTGGAGCATGGAGAGACACAACCTACTCCATGTAGCATGGGTTGGAGAGATAGTTTATGAGTTGGGACTTTCCACTTGGGGAAGGAACCACTACACTTCATATATCTCATGCAAAGGAGAGGCTCTTGGATAGCAGATGATTTCCACTTGGGGATTTATTGATGAGGAGAGGCATCTAACTACACAGTTGGAGGCCATTCTAGACATTATAGAGAGGAATCTATGGATTTGGGCATAGAGAACACGTTGGAGTAGATGAGGAAGCCTTCCATATGAGGATGTCACTTGGTAGGGAGATGGATTGTTGCAACATTCACTTTTGCAGTTGCTTGAGGACAAGCAACATTTTGGTAGGGAGGATTGTAATAATCCAAATTGTCCATTAGTTAATTAGAATATTAGAGTTCCTAATTTTCTTATTTAGTTGAGTAAATAAAAGGGTGGAGGGACCCATAAACCCAATAGATGAATAAAATCCACTTTTGTTGTGTGAATGTTGGTTAGTTAGGTAGTGGATCAACATTATGGAGTAGTGGAGCAGCTTATTGATGAAGGAAGATTGGATATCATAGAGAAATAATGAGAAAGATGATGGGTATAGTCAAGGAATAAAAGTAAGATCATGGAGAAATAATGATGAAGTGATGTAGGAAATGGTGCATTAAATGCACACATCATGGAGGGAGTGGAGAGTAAATGCAGAAATCATGGAGATCATGGAGGAAAGCGCAGTCTTCATGGAGGATAGTGGCCACATGTGCAACGAGGTAATGAGGTTGTTCAAGGCTAGGGGATGCTCACAAAGCATAAAAGGAAGGTGAAGGCAGCCATAGAGGGAATTCTGGAATTTGATATTGTATTGTCGTTTCGACATTTCTTTGCACACTTCAGCGGTTTAGCTAAGTATGTTGTGTTTCTTAACACACGGGTGTCTCCGAGCGGAGATCCAACCCTTATCCATGGGGGACTTCGAGTACCTACTCTAGAAAGGTTTCTTTAAGCAACCATTCATCATCTAGCATATGTGCCACATTCAACCCCTCTCTTCAGCACTTACAGCTTCATGAATTACGCATTCCTACCTTAGGGTTTGAGAGGAGGAAGGTAGTTTCCAGTATTTTAGCTAGGAAACCTATGGAGGGATCAACCCTTAACCTTGTGCATCCATTTTAGTCTTCCGGGAGTAGCATTGTGACATCCGGCATCAGGGCATCATTCTACTCCTCTTTGCAACATCACATCCTGCAAAAATTACGCATTCCAGTAGTGTATATCAAATGGAGGAAGTAAGTTCCAAGTATTTTAGCTTGGAATCCTGTGAGGAATCATCCCCTCACTTTAGTGAGATTATTTCCATCAACGGTGAGCAGTATTTCATCATCGAGAAGCAGGCTGCAGCTTTAGCCCTCTTGACAGCGCAGTCACTTCTAGCAGTTGTGAAGTTCAATAGTTGCAATTTTATAAGAGGAAGGAAGAGATATATCTCAATCTTCTAGCTTGGGGATCAGGAGAAGGGGCCATCCCTTCATGCATTCATATGATTGTGTATTATTGCAAGCCCTAGGGGGTGATTTTCCGAGGTGAGCCAATCCGGAAATCCTTTCTAGGTTATTTTGGGTTTTCATCATAGAGTCCGGATTCCAAATCCCAACATTTTCTGAGCTCTGGAAAAGCCTAATCTATGCATCCCTTTTCAACTAGCAGTTATATTTCCAGCATTTCCAGCAGGGACAACAAAGTATGGCCTCCAACAGAGCAGTAGTTACGCAGTGTTCTCAATCACTCTAGCCATCTCTATTGGCTTGAGTGTTGTTATTTTTTAGCACTGTTGTCCTTGTATTCCACCTCCTGATTAATAAAATGACTCAGTTGTTCTGTCTATTTTATGGTGTATTCAATTTATTTCCATATTGTTGTAGTTTCCAGTTATTGTTTTGTGTATTACTATCTTTTCCTATTTTTGGATATTACAATTTCAGCAATATAACCAAATTTATTATTTATATTTTTCCCTGAGGAAAATTCGCAAATTTATATTAATAAAAAAAGTGATATCAGTACATACACAAGTGCATTCATAGATTGTCCTGAAATACCATTTGAATGTGCTTGAAGTACTCATCATATCAAAGCTACAAAAAATAGCATTTACGCATATAAAGTGGGTTTCTCTTTTTTACCTTTTTTCTTTTGAATTTTGTGCTAAACCCCATAATTTGGAGTGGTCGTAACAATAGCCAAATCTTCTACTTATATTATTGTTGGCACTTCCTTGTCGAAGTCTAAACTATCAAAAACATGTGATTGTTTTATTCCACCTGCTCCTTGGTTGTTGTTCTTTTCCTTATGCTAATTTCCAAGAGTCTGGATCACCACTAAGTTAGTGAGATTCTCTTTTTCCTTATGTTTATTTCCAGGAATATGGATCACAACTAAGTTAGTGGGTTTCTCTGCATGTTTCGCAAGATCCTTTTGCATTTCTTCTCCCTCCTGCATTTGGTATCCTTATTGATTTTATGTCTCTGGATGTTGTTAAATCTCATCCATTTCTTCATATTCTTCATCAAAAGAGGGTAGATGTGGAAATTTCCATCCCTTTGGATTTTGCGGTCTTTTCTTTGTCATTTTTTTCACTTGTAGCCATGAGCTATGCAAGTTCCATATCCGATGGTAAATTTGGCACCTGAAAGCAGTATTTTCAAAATCTAACCATTTTTTCCACTTGAATTCGTGGTGATTCAAATGGACGTGAGATGGCAGGCCTTTGCTTAAGTCATTCTCGAAAAATATGCAAGAAAATATGAAGATACCTTTATCCATTTTTTCTCAATCCATGTTTAAAAATCTCCCCAATGAGCTCCCACTTCCTTCTATAACTTGGGTGCCAAAAAGGAAGAGGGAGATTATGTAAGCTTACCCATATTGGCATATTCATAACCACCATTGTTGTGGCATCGAAATCTGTAAATCATGGAGTTACAAAGAGACATGTCATTCCCAAAAACCACGATGCTTAATTTATGACATATTCCAAGTCTTTCTGATTGTTGAATTGAACCACAAAAAATCACTTCATGCACAGGTAAATATCACAAGTTTTAGTCCACCAAATTTATTATTTTTCATTTTTTCCTCTTCCATTATTAATTCATTTTTATCAGTAAGAGATAATAGTTCTAGGAAAAACCTATAGATTTTATCCACCTGCTTGTAAAATTTCAGCTGAACTTTCTTTTACCTTTGATTTACCTGTAAAGCTTGTCCTTGCAAAAAAGTAATACTTGCAACAATTTCTTGGCTTTCCTTTAATTTTTTCTATAAGGATTTATACTCCTTAATATATTGATTATTCAAATCATTCAAATTTTTTTGTTATAACTGTTCCACATTTGAATTATCAAGATTATGCTTTTGCTCTAACTATTGAAGTTAAATCAAAGCCTTCTCTAAGAACTGTGGAATGTTTTTTCCATTCTTCTTCATTGAAAATTTTGTCCCTTTCTATTTTTTCTTCAATTCTTTGATTTTATTCAAAATTTTTGCATGTACATCAAAGACATTATAAACTATGTGCTTAGTGTAATTCATGAAATCTTTGAGGACTCATGATGAATATTTAGCTCTATCTTGGTGATCACCTAAATCTTGCCAACTTAAATCCATAGCAATTCTAGTAGAGTCAACATGCTTCCTATTTTTGGTTCTTTTAACCATTGATTTGGTTTGTGAGTTGAAATAATACTCACTTAGGGAAGTAATTGTTTCAGTGACTGGTTCAACTTACATAATGGTATGAAAATAGAAAAAAAAATGGAATGCTTGTTGAAATAGGAGTTAGTGAAATGTCTGGAGACCAATATTTTTAAATTTATATTGCTGACATAGGAGTTTGTGAAACATATTGAACTATCTCCTTGTGAATTCTCTGAGTTTCTAGGGTGATTTAAATTGCAATTTATTGAAATTCTTTGTTGATATCTTAAACAATTGTTTGAATGAATTGTCGGGTTGTAGTTGTTTTTTGAACAATTCTTGCTTCTGAAAAATCCATGCTTGTAGAAATCTCTGGTTGATATAGTTATTTGGGCAACTCAACATCAATTACCATCTTTTCTGCCATAGAAATATCTCACCCTTGAGCTAATTCTTTCTCTATGATTTGAGACTTTTTTTCTTTCTTTTGTACCTTGATTTATTTTCTTTTTAGTTACAATAAATGAATCATAAGTTGATAATAATGAGGAAAGATCAAATCAAATTGGATATTTTTGAACTTGAACATTTTTCTCTAACATAAATGGATAATAAATATCTACATGAATATTAGTAAATCAAAAAGTCAAATTTTCAGGTAATTTTAATTTTTCAAGAGGGGTTGAATTATAGGGACTCCTTTGTTTAAGATAAAAAACATAAGTATCCTCCCTAAATTTTTGAACTTTCTCCTTCTCCTCAGCATCCATGAAATTTTCTCTTTGGGCCACGTGGTCAAATTTATCAGCATGAATAAAAAAATAATCTTAGAGAGGTTGTCGATTTGAAAATATTTTGATAAGCTTATCAATTTGTAGTGATTTATGATAATGTATTTTGGCTCATATCTAAAGTAGGGAAAGGAATGCAACCAATTTTTTTTTAACTGGTCTTCTTCGATTGTGTGAAGCACTTTGTAATTCCTCCAGGTTGAGGAGAGGAACCCAAAGGTAACCACAAACAACTTTAAAATTAGAATCTATCCTTTCCAGCTTTAGAGATGGCTCTCTCTGTATGAATCTCCAGTCACTTAGATGATTGGTTGTCTTAGATTTTAGGCTAGGTGTTAAGATCATAGAGGAATAGGTTTCTAAGAGCTTCATGGCAGAGCAGAGGGAAAATCCATTGGTCATGGAGTCATATTGAGTTAATTATTTTCAGTGATATGATGGAAAAATGAGGGATCCTTAGACAATGGGACTTAACAGTACACCCCATCACCATCTATTATATGCCCCGTGGGCATAATAATAAATAAAATATTATAATAGTAAATAAATAATAAATATTGAAAAAAATATAATAATATTAAATAAATAAAATAGTAAATAATAAATTGGAGATCTAAATAAATAAGGTAGGCAACCCTTATGGCGTATTTGTCAAATTTCATTGTAGAGAGGTAAGCAGAGGAATAGTGGAATTGATAACATCTAAAGCATCTAGTTGAGGATGAATTTTAGATATTACTATGGAAGAAAAACACTAAAATATTCAACTACTTATAAAAGAGCACTTAAAAGTGAAATATGAAACAAATTTTGCTTAATTAAACATTGAATACTTGACATTCAAGCATGATTATAACAAGACAAAAAATCACATACACATGAGAAAACATCACCATAATAAATTGACACATGAATCCTTGAACAAGTAGACTTTAGCCTTCATCATTCACTGAAACTTTTAAATGAAAATGTACAATACTCAATGTATTCTATATCACACCCTGAAAAAACAACCTTTTATAGACTAAAATTCATGAAGTATATAAAATTAGCTCATCCTTGGATTTAGGGGGTCGAGCTCAACCATTTCTCCAAACATAGAGTCAGTTAAATTAGATTTAGAAACTACCTCTTAGGAAATAGGGACCGAATTTCTGGAAAATAGGGGTCAAATATCAGATCATATATCTCGAATCATGAACTTTTTTTACAAAACTGAAGGAGGTTTTTGTTTATAATCTTGTGCTTGAGAGAAATTTCTCTCAGTTTTCAAAAATTATTCTCCATCTCCTCATAATCTATGCCTAAGGATCATGAATAAAATAAAAAATGAAGAAATATGCAAAATAGGATGTAAATATTCATTAGAGTCTTCCAACCTGCGAAACTTGTGAATAAACTGAAGGAGTTTTTATTATTTAGCTCGTGTTTTACAAAAACCTACTTTTTTTCGAAATTAATTTCCATTTGGTCAGAACCCAATTTTTACGTTAACTATTAAAACAGTAAAAAATGCAACAAATCCCCTGTTGCCAAAATGCAACGAGCCTCTTTTTCATACTATATAATAAATGCTTGAATGTTTAATCTACAAGATTCTTAAGGAAACTTTTTGTAACCATGATAATCAATTTCATGAGATTTGGATTCAAATTTCAAGGTTAAATTATTCACTGTGTGGAAGCACAGCGAATTTGTTGTGTTGCTTCTTTCTTCAAAAAAATTGTTGCAAAAGCGCAGTGAATTCATGAATTGAATGCTTATTATCAACTCCTAGGCTTATTAATGTATCACACGTGAAAAAAACCCCGAAAATCATCAAATACCTATTGGATAACATATGTTCATACTGTAAATTCCCATCCTTTAAAAACACCACCTACGGCAGAATCATGACGACTAAGCACAGTGAATTTAACTTGCATGGGTTTGACCAAATTTTGCAGTCTTTGACCAGATAAGATGATTAATGGATGGTGTTGAAAACCTAAAATTCCTACTTTGAACCTCCATAAAAAAATATGAATTCCAAAACTCTGACCTTCTATCAAATCTTAATGCCTTTGACAGTAACACAGAAAATGGAGAAGCGCAGAAACAACTTGTTTTGATAATGATATGATGAAATATTTGATGTGACCTTGCAATTGACTTGACAAGACACCACTTAACTCAACTCAATGATGAAAACCCCAAATCTGTTATTATCTTCACTCATAACTTGAATGACACATTTTCATAAACTTACTAAAACTAGACCCTTTAGGACTTTGACAACTTGATTTTATTTACCAATAAAACTTTAATATACCCTATTGACTTGATATCAATAAGATCATAGCAGCACCTTACAAATTTATAAAAATAATAAAAAATAATAATCTTGATTTTGACTACTATAATATTAGCTCCAATGGGAATGGAATCCTCCCTGTGAGGTGCCAAAGAACACCATAGACTAGTATACTGATCCATTGGGTTGCTCCCAACTTGAAAACTGAAACCTGCTCCAAAAACACTGCAACTAAAACCAAATTTACAACCTCAAACTGTACACTACAAGTTGTGATCTAAAAACTGACTGAAACAACTACTTGAAAAACTGAAAATCAAAATAAGAAAAGTGATTTCCCAGCGAGCTTATTGATCACACCATTTCTTTCTCTAAATTTTTGAAGATAGTTATACAATCATGTGAAACTATCTTTCCAATTTATCCAATCAAGCAAATGGCTACTTGACTGAAGCTTGGATTCATCTTTTCTAGGAATAAATAAAGACTCAAAAAATGGCAACTCAAACTTCCCACTAAAAACATCTTCATGATCCATAAATACAACAAATGAATGTTCTTATGTTCTAATGACTACAAAAACCTACCAAAACAGTCATGGAAATCATGAAGGGAATACTTATCTATTTTTTGATCATCGAGTAAGGAATTTTCTTCATGATTTACTACTAGTTGCTTTGTTTCTGACCCAACAGTCTTAAGACCATCCTTGAATGAGAAAGGAACCAATTGTTCATCTCTCCTATCATGCATCTTAGGGAGAAGCTATGTGCATTCTCGAATAATAGCCACGACAGGTGTTTGAGGATCATCTAAACACAATCTTTCATGTACTTCGACAAAAGTATCACCTTGATCTTCAAAGCAACAAAAAATAACAACTACTTCCTGGTTGTCTTCCTATGTTTTAGACTGAAAAATATCATATACTATGGTTTTGTTTTCTTGAAATTATTTGCCATATGTCGGTTTACTCTCTAAAATTTTTGGGCATACAACTTTAGAAATTTGCCTTTCATAAACCTCTTCTTGGTGAGATAAGAGATCAAAACATTTTTTTTCAACTAAAAAATAATCTCATTTATGTTGTTCAAAAGACCTAGAACAAAATTTTCTTTTTCATATATTCATTTAAGCTCTAAATCACAGTTATCATATGTAGGTATCAACTCTTCATTGAATCTAATCTAATTGTTTACTTGACTAAATATAATGACTTATCCAAATCAATGTTTTTATTCTTTAAATCTTCTGAGGACTGTAGAATTTCATCGTCATTCTTAGGGACAAAACTATGAATTTGAACATTAAAATTATGATCTATAATCAAAGGAGAAATTGTACTATGTTGAAGATTGTCCTAAGTGTCATGGAAGCTAGCCTCTACTATTGTTTTTTCCTGATGATAATATAGTTCAAACAACGTTTCCTTGATTTCATTATCCATCAAATCCTCCTCATCAATATCAATTCGAAAATTTTGCATAAGATCGTCAAAATCTCCACAAAAGGTTTCAACCAACACTATAGAAGAGTAAATGTCTTTATAGTTCTTACAAAAAAATGTGTAGAAATATTTAATGGAATAAATGCTAGCAGGAGATTTCCCTTCATACCAAGACCATTTTTCTTCTAAAGTTTCCATAAACATATTCATTAAATATTCCTCATGAAATTGAACCCTTAGCTTGCGTACATGCATGTGAAACTTAACCAAATAAAGAGCGGCATCATCTCCTTTCTGATCTTTGAATGTTAGAAAATAAGTTTGCCAATCTACATGAGGCATGTGATTTGGAAAACCTGGAATGTGATAATGAATTAAAGGAGCATACCTTCCAGATAGAACTCATCTTGAGCCAGTAGACTGTCCATGTTGGGTTGATAGGGCCTAGACTGAAGTTCGAAGTGACTGCGAAGTTCAACAAAACCCACTATTTCTGGCCCTTTCGGCAACGACTTGCTTGCTCAGATCAAAGTCTCGCCCGAGGAAATATAGGGGGATGCTAGAACCAAGTTTTTGTTTCAAGAGGGACATTGAACTGTGGATTTATGGATTTTCCTTATTAGCAGAGCTTCGCGGACTAGAGCTATCAATAATACTAGCATTGTTCAACACAATTGTTGAACTTACTCACAGACTCTGTGATCTTACTTATTCACGCATTAAACATAACAAATAACCATAAAACAAATTGTGTTATTCAATTACAAATAAAAACCCTTATTCAACATAAAAATTCATAAATATTAAGTAAAAAGAAAACACATCAATATACTCAAATATTTCTCAACAGTTCTTTCATTAAGAATAAGATCTTCTCTTTACAACCACTTTCCACCCTACACACACAGTTGCAGACTTCCTAAGGTCTTCACGCACACAAATACATGATCCTTTCCTCTAACCCAACCATAGACTCAAATTCAACACAAACTTACATCCAAATGCAACATTCAAGTCTATTTTGCTATCAAAAACCTTTCCTAAGACTTCTATCTAGACTCCTTATATAGATTTTTCTTTTACAATACCATGGTCCCAAACCATGGGGGGAGTCCAATGTTCACAAAAAGTGCCATCCCGTTACATGATAAGGGGATTTGACCCACCCCAAAGCCCCTAAGACTAAAAAATATACTTCGCGCTACGTGCTCCACTCCTTGATGTGTGAATTCTTTACCTTGTGAGGGATCCTAGCTCCAACAGGCCCCCAACACAAAACTTTGACTCGACCTGAGTCACAATGGTGGTGTGCCCTTGATCTTCGCTTTGATGCCACTCAATGCATCCTTCAATGGGTTAACTGCTTCAGCGCACTGTTTCTGAAATTCACTGATGTCTCTAAGTAGTGTATTTGTGAACTTCTTAGCTTCTCTCTGCTCCAGCCCTATCTGCTCCTTGCGCGGTGTTTTCAACTTCAGCTCTGCAATTTGAGAAAGCTTACTAGCCTCAGCTTCCCATGGATTTATCCTGGCTACAAGTAGCTCCTCCTTTCTATGCAGTGCAACAATTTTATCTTGCAAAGACTTACCCTATTTGAGAAGGTTAATCCGTTGTAGTGGCGTTAAGGTCTTCGCAATGACCTTCTCACAGACTTCAACTTCGATCTTCTGCACCTGAGGGTCCTCCTGCATCGAGGACCATACATCTAGAGCCTCCCCAAATATAGTCACACACTCCTGTTTGTGGGACTCGATCTGATCTTTGGTTGCTTTCAGCTTCGCAGTGTATTTCTCTCTAATATATGGTGGAGTGGTAGGCTGCAATTGGAGTTGCAGCTCAACAATTTTGATCTCCATCTCCATGCGAACTTTGTCAACTTTAGCCTTTGAATCCCTGACCGCTATGGTTAGCTTGGCCACTTTATCCTCAAGCATATCTACAACTTGAATCTCGAGCTCTATTACCTCACTGCATGCCTTCGAGATGGCTTCTTCTAACTTTTGTCGTTGTGCTTCCTCGGCCTTGCACTCCTGGATAGAAAACTATTTCTCCACACCCATGCTTTAGCGTTCCTCCTGGGCATCCTAAATAAACAAAAGATCATGTTGTTCCTAGATCTTTAACACCTAGGCGATGCCCTGATAGAACTCATGCAAAGCCTGTAATGGCATCACAACAAGATTTACTATTGTGCTCTGCCAACAGAATTTCCGCTTCATCTACTCTGTCGTATCAAAATGAAGCGTTCTTGTAGGAATAGGAACCTAATAGGTATCATGAGTTAGCACCATCTCCTACATAGTTTTACTTGGTTCAGTTGGTGCCCCACTAGGTGGAACAACGCTCGCTTGCAACAAGCTCGCTTGCAACTGCAAATCCTACAACCCTTTGTAGACATCTTCAATTACTTTTTTGTATTGCTCTTCGATGTTGCCCCAAAAGTCTCATTGACCTTCCACAAATCATCCCTGATATTTTCAATGTCCCCCTCAGTGACGACCATTTATGTTATGCCAACAGATCGGTCGAATTTGACCTTCTTCCTTGCGCCACCCTTCTGTGGTTGCCTTCTCTTAACGATAAACAAGGAGGAGGGGTCAGATGGATATGTGCCTAGATCATCGCCAAGATTATCATCCCCCCTAATCTCCATAGTCTTTGCTTCAGTTTCCTTCTTCCCTGTTGGCGTAGTGGGCTTTGTCCCACTCATTCCTGCAATATTTGTACCCAAATGCAACGGAGTTAACCAATCACTCGACCATCCACTGATGATGGCATCTACATATTCCTCTTCGACCATGTATGGGAGCTCATACCAGACCCCCACGAGGTCCTTCTTTTCCTAAATGTGGATATGATGGAAGTCCACTTTGAACTTCAGACCCTCTCAATCTTGCTTCAAAATTCTTGATGATAACTAGGGCTTTTGGTTGATCATTATTCATAATCTCATCTCAACTCCGACCCAAAAAAAATTATTGGACATAACCCTTGCAAGCTCTATCGAATGCCATAGTGAAGCATATCTAGCTGCTTCACATAGATCAGGGTCTACAATATTTAATTGTGACCCTTCAGGTTCTCTCCATTCCATCAAGGAAATAAGAAGAAAGAGCCACGCGCAGTGGAACTTCTTGCCTTCTTTCTATGTTGCTCTAAAATCCATGAGGAATTACACACATAAGTAATCATCCTAGCTGTATACAATGCCCTTGGCGCATTCTGCAGCTAAAGCTATGACAGAGGCAGGAACCTCCTCACCGCGGCTCTTCTGCATAATCTTACCCACAAGGATGTGCGCGGTGAAGTGCACAGTTTTGTCAGAGATGGATTTGATGAGATAAACCCTAGTCCCCTCAATGGTTAGATCATACCCATTATTCATCTTGTCTACCATCTACTTCTCCTGGATCTTACCCACAAAAGCCCCCGCAGAGTCTGCCCCAAGGCAAGCAAGGGTCATAATTCTTCTGATGAGAATCTCAGTAATGGGGATCTTCTTCCCCAACCATATACAGTTGTCATGCACCATGGCCAACAATTGGCACACACAAATTGTATTGATGGTACTTCACCCAAAATGTGGCACATAAAGCATGTTGAGTATCCCTGACTGTTGGATACCCTTCACCCATTTAATCAATTCTAATCTTGTAACTCCACCTGAGTAGGCCTATGGCGTAGATACCTACTAGGATCAAATTATGGGTACTTTCTCCTATCATTCAAAATCCCAATCCTCCATTATGAGCTTAAGCACCTTGGCTATCAATTCTCCTTCCATTGACACCTCATCTAGAATCAATGGTGTAAATAACTTGTACTTTACTGCGTCGAGATCTTTCACTAGCTTCTTCGCCTCTAGCTTCCTGGGCGAAATATAAGGAGGAAACCAGGAGAGAGGCACAACCTCCTCAGCATCAATTTCCTCTGGTGCTTCTTTTGCCTCCTCATCCTCATCTGATTTGACTTCCACATCTATTTCCTTTTACCTCTCATAAGCCCATTACTATGTTGTTCCTTCGTGAGTTTCTTCCTGGGTGAAGACTGCACTGGTGGTTTCTTAGGCTTCCCGAACGGTGTTGTGCCCACTGTATTCTATCCTCTAGGCGACCTCAACCTGATGGCTATTGCTAGCAGTGTAGCCATCATGGTGCGATCGAATCCTGGAAGGAATGTGTGGCTAATCCCAGCCTTGATCAAGGTTTCTATAACTACTTTGAAGTTGTAATATAACATGCAATTGCTTTCTTAGCACTCTCGTAGACAGTGATTCTCTCTTCTAATACTTAGCGCGCAAAAATGCGTTTGAAATTGGGGCGGGATCCTTGATCTATAGAAAATTTCAAAGTCAAACCTCATCATCACCCTAAAACTCTCCTCATAAATTCCGATTTGGCAGTGGATTTGGCCAGATATGCCCATTAAATGTGCTCTTCCCGCTCCTTCTAACAGCCAAGTTGTTTTCCAATCCACTTTTACTGTTCCAACGGTTACTTTCTGGGAGAATTGAGCGAGGCTCGATATTGCAGCGCAGTCCTACCTCGCTTAGCGCAGTAACCTCCAATTGCGCTCGTAATCCATCTTCCACTCAACACTTTGATTGCGCTGAATCCATCCTTCACCATAATCTGTATGCATCAAATCATCTCGACATCTACAGATATCCTCCCCCAACACAAGCTTGTTGGTCAGGTTTTTCCAATCCGTTTGAACCAGCATCCTTAGCTCCTTGGTAATGCGAAGTACTCTTTTTTCATTTCTTGAAGAGCCTCATTAATGCCTTCCCACCCATGGTGTAGTTTTGCTTCAAGTTACCATTGATGAGGTATCATTTCTAAGGAATGAAAGAACATGTCCACCCATTTAGGCTGAGGTTTAGTGCCCCAAGCTTCAGTCCAGCAAGCTAAATTCTCACACAGATTCCTTTTTCCATCATACTTCTCTGAGATTTTTGTATTAACCTAACCAAACCTCAACCTTATCAATTTGCAAAATTCTTTCCATCCTCCTAAAATTTCTTTTTGCGTGCCCCACCATCAAGTTGGATTAAACCTTAATGTGAAGTCCAAAGTTTCATACCTCTGTTCTTTAGGCACATTTTTCTCAAATTTTTCCAGAAACAAGACAACATTCCCCATTCCATCATAAAAAGGTAAGTCGCACAATTCTCATCTCACACAGTGCATATATTTGGTCACCTTGTTACAGTGCTTAGTCGTGACTTCATGCAAATGTTTCTTCCAATGCTCCAACTCCTCATCTAAATCTGAAACACACAAACTATCGTGGTCGCGACATATTCTACCATCAGAGGTGGGATTAATCCAGTCTTCATCTTGCGCGGTGAGCTTATAAATATGATCAATCACAAAATCGCCGTGCTCATGCTGGACAGGTTTTATGTATCACATATCTTCAGAAGGATATAAGGGTACAATAACTCAAGTTCCATCTTTTCCAAACACCATCTTCCTATTCTTCAGGTTGATTATAGCATCCATGTCATAATCACAATCAAATCCCAATAGCGCAGGCTAAGGATTACTATCATCTATTATCCCGATGACTTCAAAATCAACCAATATGCCTGCACCATCAATATCTACGCCAATTCCCTGTAAGCACCCCATAGGAATGATCTTTAGCTGGTCTCCATACTCAGCTGAATTGGCGACCACTTTAGCTTAGGCCTTCCCATCCTTTCCCATGTTTGCTTTGGCAAAACGTTAGTATCTAACCCTAGATCCAGGATGACTTGATTCATCTCATAATCTTTGATCTGCGTACTCAACCGCATCTCTTAACCAGTTCTCTTCTTGTTCTTGTACACTTTATTTATTGTGCATTGTTGTAGTTGCAGGTTTTCCTTGTCAGCGCAATTATCTATCAGTTTCTACAGTCCTTCTATAGCCTTTTGGTCCCTCATCAATTTCATACATGTTTGTAAAAAGGACGCCAAGATAGATTGATCATATTCCTTTACTTCGACTTCCTCTTCAGGCTTATTCTTTATTGGGAATAGTTGTCTCTGCGCGGTAGGTGGTGAAGATTTAGGATTCATAAGTGCCTTCCTTGCTTCCATGAATGTCTCTTTCTCGCGTTGCACATTAAATCCAACATTCTTATCTTCTACCTTCCTTACCCATGTCTCTGTTTCATCCCTTGATCCTTCTGCGTGGTCCCTCTCGGTACTCATACCACTGCGTGTTACTATGTTGATGCTTGCATCTGCTCGGCGCGGTTCAACCCTCATTATTTGGATATTCTGAGTCAAATGTTGGTCGTTATTCTCCTTCATTTTAGCTAACAAAATGGGACACACTTCAATTTCATGACCAAATTCTTGACAATACTTACAGGAAGTTGTTGTAGGATTCTGACAATCCCTTGCAAAGTGCCCAGTCTATTCGTAGTTGTAACATATAACTTGTCCTCATCCTCAATCAATGCCTCCTCCTCGGCCACGTCCTCGGCTTAGGAAACCTCCTCACACGATCGGTGAACTTGAAGCTTCGCGCCCTTCTACCTATATCTAATATGCACTAGGATTGTTCTGCATCATCAGGTCATAACTCTTACAATGTTTTTCATTGTGCCCTACCGAACTGCAAAATTTATAGAACAATTTCTTTGGCAATCTGATAAATTTCTGCAACAGATGACAAAAGTATGTGGAATGTTGGCCTGTAACTTCACAGAGGCTACACCATACATTAGGCCTTATACTTGGCCCTGCGCTCGATCCAAGCTTAAATGGGCTCGACATCCCAATATTCAAATAGTCTCTATAAACATGGCATTGTTTTTCATAGTGACCGTCCACTTTTCATTTGATACACCATACCTCCGTTCTCATCTCTGAGCGAACCTCCTTTCCCTTCTTTAGATCCTCGAACTCCATATGCAAGCTCACCAACTAAGTTTGAATCTATTGCACTCCTAGACTCGTATCAGCTATGGGGGATGATTCAAGCTTCATCGCGATCTCCAGTTCTTCAACCAGATTTGCAATCTTTAGTTGAGACAATGGCAGTTTGAGATGAGACAACAACACAGCAATGAACTATTCTCTATGTTGTTCATCCGGGATCTTGAAACTAATTTGGCTCAACAGCATTTAAAATATTTGATCTACCTCTTAGACAGACTCAGTAGTCAGCTACTTAAATTCTTTGATCTTTGTGATACAATGGAACTGCGACTTTAGTGTCTTGAATTCATAGTTCAACGCAATCTTTGTCTCAGCTAAAGAAGCATTTTCATTCTTTGTAACATATTTCATGTACCATGACAATTCTCTATCTTGCAGCGTTGTAATCAATTGCGCTTTCTTCATATTTTCATCAGTAACATTCAATGAACTCCAGATTGCTTCTTTCACAAATCGGAACTTTTTAGGGTAATTTTTTCCCTTGAAAATAAGCATATTTGGTGGTTGGGCCATGGGGGGAGGTGGAGGTGGAGGAACAAAATGGGATGGGGTGACGATGGGGCTAGAAGGTTGGTGAATTTCCTCATCACTTTTTTGACTTTCAGATCTGAACGACAAACTTCGCGTAGTAGCGGGGTTGCTTTCTCCTTTCCCAGATTCAAAGAGTGGTCTATATTCAGTTTCAATGTACTTAACCCAACCTGTTCTGAATTTCTTACCTCTTCGCGTATCATGGATCTCTCTTTCTTCAAGCATCAATCTGAGTGCATCCGTAATATACCCTTTTCACACAATAGCATTTTAATCCAGAACTTCAATGAATTCATGTACTTACCTCTAGGTTTTCTGAAGAACTTGCACTCTGCTTCGCTATAAGACACAGAGGTCTCGATCACGAATTGAGTAATGAACCCTCCAAGGATACTATCTATCCAATAGTCAACAACCCTCGTGATCTCGTTATTAGTCTTTTTCATCTTATCAATCAACTCTGAGGTCCACGCGTTGGGCTTATTATTGAAATAACCCACTTGTGCTGCTAGTATTGATATCCACTCATAGAGTTCGCTAGAAAATGGTGTGAAAAGTCTCTCGTACTGATCTATATAGATATACTTTTGTAGCCAATGTTCAGTAGATATTTACATACTTCTGTTTTCTTGCACAACAAATTCATGTTCTTTTTTTTCAACCCAATTTTCAATCTCTTCCTTAGAAAAATCCCACATCCAACTATCCCTTAGTCAGATTCTGGGTCATAGAAATGGAACCATTTGATGTCTTGATGGGGCCTAGACCCAAGTTCGAAGTGATTGCGTAGTCCAACAAAACCCACTATTACTGGCCCTTTCGGCAATGACCTACTTGCGCAAATCGAAGTCTCACCCAAGACAATATAGGGGGATGCTAGAACCAGTTTTTTGCATCCAACGGACACTGACCTATGGATTTAGGGAATTTACTTCTTATCAGAGCTTCGCAGGATAGAGCTATCAATAATACCAGCTTTTTTCAACACAATTATTGAAATTACTCATAGACTGTGCTGTCTTACTTATTCAAGCATTAAACACAAAAAATAACCATAAAACAGATTATGTTATTCAGTTACAAATCAAAACCCTTATTCAGCATAGACATTCATAAACAGTAAGTAAAAATCAAACACATCAATATACTCAGATCTTTCTCAATAGTTCTTTCATTAACAATCAGATCTTCTCTTTACATCCACTTTCCACCAAATGCACATAGTTGCAGACTTCCTAAGGTCTCCGTGCACACAGTTTTAGGAGCCTTTCCTCTAACCAAACCATAGCCTCAAACTCAACACAATATTATATCCAAATGCATCATTCAAGTCTATATTGTTATCAAAAAACTTTCCTAAGACTTCTATCTAGACTCCTTATATAGATTTGGCTTTTACAATACCATGGTCGCAAACCATGGGCGAAGTCCAACTTTCACAAAAAGTCCCATCCCATTACATAATAAGGGACTTTGACCCACCCCAAAGCCCCTAAGACCAAAAATACACTCTGCGTTGCGCGCTCCGCTCCTCGATCAATGGAGTCTTTACTTCGTGGGGGATCCTAGCTCCAACACTCCATTGGAATGTTGAAAGTTGAATTATGGATCTCTTTGAAAATGGATTTTCCTAGTGAATAATTCACAACCTTCTTATGTTTTATCACTATTCACCATCAGTAATCATAACTGAAACTTGATGGTTCTTTCCCGGAGAATATGGAACCTTTAACTCCCTAGCAATGGCGCCACTATGTTAACACTTCTTAATTCCTCCAGGTTGAGGATACGATCCCAAAGGTAACCACAAACCACTTTAAAACTAGAATATAGCCCTTCCATCTTCATAGAGAGCTCTCTATGTATGAATATTGAATCACTTAGATCACTGGTTTCATAGGTTTTAGGATAGGTTTAATATCAGATAGGAATAGGTTTCTAAAAGTTTTATGGCAGAGTAGAGGGAAAATCCATTGGTCATGGAGTCATATTGAGCTAATGATTTTTAGTGATATGATGGAAAAATGAGGAATCCTTAGACGGGGGCAAGGTATACAATCCTTATGGTGTATTTGTCAAATTTCATTGTAGAGAGGTGAGCAGAGGAATAGTGGAATTGATAACATCTAAAGCATCTATATGAGTATGACTTTTAGATATTACAATGGAAGAAAAACATTAAAATGTTTAGCTACTTATAACAGAACAATTAAAACCAAATTCAAACAATTTTTTCTTAACTAAACATTGAAGACTTAACATTAAAGAATGATTATAACAATACATAAAATCACATACATAGGAAAAAACATCACCATAATAAATTAACACATTAATCCCTGAACAAGTAGACTTCGACCTTCATCATTCACTGAAACTTTTAAATGAAAATGTACAATACTCAATGTATTCTCTATCACACCCTGACCAACCAACCTTTTGCATACTAAAATTCATGAATTATATACAATTATCTCATCCTTGGACTTAGGGGGTCTAGCTCAACTCCCCAAAGATAGAGTTAGTTACATTAGATTTAGAAACTGCCTACTAGGAAATACAGGCCGAATTTCTAGAAAATAGGGGTCAAATATTAGATCATATCTGTTGAATCATGAAATCTGTTACAAAAATTATGGTGGTGTTTTTTCATGATCTTGTTCTTGAGAGAAATCTCTCTCAGTTTTAGAAAATTATTCTCCATATCCTCGGAATCTGTTCCAAGGATCGTGACTAAAAACAAAATGGTGAAATATGAAAAATATGTTGTAAATATTCATTATAATCTTCGAATCTATGACACATGTGAATAAAATGAAGGAGGTTTCTGTTATTTAGATCGTTTTTGACAAACGCCACTTTTTTTTCAAAATTAATTTCCATTTGGTCAGAAACTGATTTTGAATTTAACTTCTAAAACAGTAAAAAACGCAGCAAATCACATGTAGCCAAAACGCAACGAGCTTCTTTTTCATACTATCTAATCAATTCTTGAATGCTTAATCTGCAATATGCTTAAGGAAAATTTTCATAACCATGAGAATCAATTTCATAAGGTTTGGATTTGAATTTAAAGGTCAAATTGTTGATTGTGTGGAAGCGCAGCGAATTTGCAGTCCTACTTCTTTCTTCAGAAAAAATGTAACAAAAGTGCAATGAATTCATGATTTGAATGCTTATGATAACATCCTAGGCTTTTGAATGTATCACACATGTGAAAATCAACCTGAAAATCATGAGATACCTATTGGATAACATATGTTCATACTGTAAACTCCCATCCTTGAAAAACAACACCTATTGCAAAAGCGTAACAACTGAGCGCGGCAAATTTCAGTTGCATGGGTTTCACCAAGTTTTTCAGTCTTTGACCAGATAAGATTATTGATGGATGGTTTTGACAACCTAAAATACCTACTTTAAACCTCCATGCACAAAAAGGAATGTCAAAACTCTGACCTTTTATCAAATTTTAATGCCTTTGATAGTAGCACAATAAAATAGAGAAGCGCGGCAACAGCTTGTGATAAAGATTTGATGAAATATTTTATGTGACCTTTCAACTGACTTTACAAGGCACCAGTTAAATCCACTCAATGATGAAAAAACCAAATCCATTATTATCTTAACCCATGACTTGATTGAGGCATTTTCCTAAACTTGCTAAAACTAGACCCTTTAGGACTTTGACAACATGATTTTATTTACCAATCAAACTTTAATATATCCTATTGACTTGATCTCAATGACATCATAGCAGCACCTTACAAATTTACCAAAAAAAAAACAAAAGACTAAGCTTGACTTTGATTACTATAACATAGGAAACTAACAGACTACAACATGTCCTGTATCTTTCAGCACCATTTGGCCAACTTTAATAGGAAAGTCGGGCCATACTTTCTTTTGCATTTTAAGTAACATTCTAGTTTGGCCATGAAGTGCAGTTTGATTGCATATTTCTCTTACAGCTAGCCTATCAGGAATATACCTTGGCAAAACATGAGGTCCTACATCACTTCCATAACACCTGATAAAAGAAAAAAATTCCTCAACAAACTGATCTTCTATTTCAAATAGAGATTCCTTAAAATATTTACTAATTCTAGAGAGAGTTTCTCCAAATAAAACCTCATATACAAGAATTGGGACATTGTTGTAGATGTCATAAAAGTGTTGTTTAAATCAGATTTCCCATAAGGTAGTAGTATAATATTGTATATTATGTTGATGCTTGAAAGTCATAAATGGAAATGGAATTGAGGCCATAAAAATGTCCATGAGATAAGAAGGCGTATAAAAACCATGTTCAAACCCAAGAGTAGAAGCTATGGATATTTTAATGGCTTATGATATATTTTGAGAAAGAATATTTTTTCAATTGAATCTCTTTGGTTATCTATGAATGCCACAAATAAAAGGAACCCATTCAACCTTACAATGTTGAGGATTCACTTCTCCATATAATCTAGAAAACATCTTAACTATATATCTAAAAGGGGATTTGAGGATTGTTATTGGGTGATCTTTCCCTGTTTTCAATTTGCCTTTCTAAGAGCCATTATTTAATAACTAAGTTATAATCCATGTTCTTCTTTTCTAGTAAATTATCATGGAATTCATCTAAAACTTCTTTGTTCAGAAAGATTTCAGGTGAATTTAACTTATAAATAGAATTAAGGACTTCAGGCTTCCTAGAGATAATCACATTTTGGTTATGATCGTAAATGGAAAAGGTTGAGACATGAACATGCTTCAAAATAAAACTCATCATATCAGAATAAGGAAAAATATTGGGTCTAGCTTTAATTCTATGCAGCTCAATTTTCCTAACTGCTTCATAATCCAAAGAAACTTTCATCATCAGAATTTTATGATTCTGCCCATTTTCTTTCTTCAAAGAAAATAAATATTTCTTCCCAGGAATGCTTACCTACGTCTTGAGTCTTGTAAGTTGTATCTGAAATGAGGTAAGGATTTAAATTGATATCTTCAAATCCTGTAGATTTCGTTACTTTCAATTTCATCTCGATTTTTTGAAATGCATATATAGAATCCTGTGTCTTTCGTTTTTTAACCATTTTCAAATAACCTGTAACACCGCAGAAAAGCAAAAAGAAAAGGAATTTAAAAAACCAATTGAACAATTTTAAATTAAAAATTTTAAATAAGCTCATACTAACTAACAGAATGCAAACTTGATAGAATTTCACTTGTGTTTTTGTAGGAAATTAAAAGTTTTGTGCAAAAATAACTCAAGGAATTTTCACATGGAAAACTATAATTTTGGCATTAAACTAATTCTTGAAATACAAAATGGAAAACTTACCAAAAATAATGTGAAATAAATAAAACATTTTAAGCATGTATTGGTTAATTAATCCATTAAACTTGACATGAAATTCAACTAATGTACCACGCGTAAACCGAGGAAGTACTTGAATAGTCGCGACGTCGGAGTTTTATTTATATATTAAAACTTTATCTAACATCGATTTATCGATTACTTAACCTCTATCCTTATTTAAAACAAAACAAAAGAATGAATAATGAAAAATCACACAACAAATCCAAAACAAAAGACTAACCTAGTCGGGAGGTCGGGAGTCAGAACTTACCGAGATCGTCGGGAATCGAAACTTATTAGAAGTTGAACATAATACTAAAACACGACTCACAAGATCCAAAATTCAGAACAATCGAGAGGGAGTCAAGGGTCAAAGAAAATTTTAAATGATATTCTATCTTACAACCTGCGTCCTTATATTTATTTTTTAAAGTTAAACAATGATAATAAATATCTTATTTTAAGGCCATTTTTAAAATAAAATAAGTCACTAAAGAAAATTAAAAGGTCTATATTTTTAAAAATTTTAAAATAAGGGGTTGTTGTAGGCCTAACAACAAAACGATAAATTGATTGAATCTCTTAAGCAAAAATTAAGTGGAAAGGAAAATAGTTTGCTCATGATGAAAATTGAAAACATGAAGCGAGACAATCAATAATCGATGCAACTTCTAACAAAAATGACATAATACAAGTGGTTAATGCAGATGAAATAAAATATATGACTATTGATTCCTTAATTATTTACAATGACACTTTAATTGTTTTTATGAGTACAAGTGAGGATGATAAGTGCAATTTTAAAATGGGAAAAGGAGTAAAGTGTTTGGAAAACACCAATTAAGAAATTAAATAATTATAGGATTTCTTACATTATAATGATAATTGTGTTTTTTATTTTCATGAGAAAAATGATTTGAAGAATAAACTAATTGATTCACTGCAAGATGAGTCTATGGTTGATGCAATTTGTGACATAAATGACTTGATGAAAATGAATTATGTTACTTGATGCAAATGAACCATTGCATATGGGTGATATGAATAATTATTTAGCTTATGGAATCAAATCATTCATTAATAGTGATTGGATGAAGACACGATTTATTGAAGTTGAATCACAAGAGAATATGTCAAAGCATAGAGTGATACCAAAAGAAATATGAGTGTGATACTAATAAAGAAAAAAAATCATTCAAAATATTTATTAAACCTTGGGAATAATTGTAATTTACTAAAAATATATATAGCTTATGATTTGAAAAAGATAGAAACTTTCATATTCCTAATTATTCCAAACCATTTCAGTTTGAATGTTGCATTTCTTGCCAACAATTTGAAGGTATGAGATTCAAATGTTAAAAAATTTGATACAATTGATTATAAATACATTGACAAAATTATTAATGAATGTTAGAATATGTCATCGAGGTGGCCATATGGATATAGAATGTTTTGATATCCATCCTCATCTTCATTTTGGGAAGAAAAAACATCAGTCAAACAAATGTTGAAAGAATAAATTTAAAAACAAATTATTCATTATGATTGGATCAACTCTTATAGATAGCATTCAAATGCCATGACTTTGCGTAAGTCTTATCGTCAAGTTTAGAACATGTAAATGCATAATTGCATGGAGAAGTTACAAAAGCATATGGATCTCAATCAATTATTGTGGATCATAGATTTTGGCATGATTGGGACACAATTCAAATTGAAAATTGAGTCCAAAACTCCAAAGTGATACTCCCTTGTACCATAAGAGGGGAAGTACAAAAATCAAATAAGAAAGGTACTCTCTTGCACCTCAAGGAGGAGAAAATTAATAAAATGGAATAAAATTCTTGCAACTTGAGGGTGGAGGGGAGCACATTGATCATGTGAAAATGGTTACTGGTCAACCAACTACTAGATATTGTGATGAAAGAGTTATAGAAAAAATATATATTTCAAAGTTGAAACTTGGATCTCTATGACATACTTCTCACGTTTTCGCTAATAAAGATGGGAATATTGATGATTAACATTAGACCCAAGTTTCAACAAAAATAAAAATCTTAAAGTTGCAAAGACTTCATCACTTGTGATAAATTGATTCATGGGGTTTTAATCAACCCTATTTGTGTGTCATTTTTTGAGAGCAATATTGTGTAAATTATGTTTTCATGGATGGTCATTATGTTACAGTCCCGTGATTTGGCAGATTCGTAAGACCAAATGCACAGGGTAACATCAGACCAGTCTTTGGAGTCCTAGGACCTAGCCTTCCTGGACTCAGAGAGGGCTCTCTCTATTTGTGCAAAGGGTGTGAACTTGTTTACTTTTAGGGTTTGATTTAGGCTAGTTGTTAAGTGTAGGGTTTTGTTGAAGCTTGTAGCACCGTTCAAACATCGGGGAAACCACCCGTCGACCTTAAGGGTGCGCCTCCTTTTCCGCTTGGTATGGTGGCTCCGACTGGATTTAAAGGACCAGTTTCCTTATAACTAAATGGATTGGATTGGATGGGTGGAAATGGGACTAAACTAATCGAAATAAAACTATCTAATTTAAGCTAAATACTGATAAAGAAATTCTAACATTAACCCGGGTAGCTATATGTGAATACAACTTAAGATTGTTCCAATTCAACAATAACCATGAAAATGTATTATTAATTAAATTGAAATGTGTAGAAACAAATAAAGATAACTCTGTTTAAGAAATTAAACAGAGTTATATAAGCATATTGCATTCATCATTGTATACCATTTACATGTAACTATGAAAAATAACGTTTCAATTATACTCAGAAATGATATATAAAAGAAAGCGTTGTTAAAGCAAATATACATATAAATGATAGCAATTTTAAAACGAATATCATAAAACAAAAGAGATCAACAGTGAACAGATAGAAATACCTTGTTCATCTTGAAGACTTTCAAATGCGATCTGATACTCTATCCAATAACTCTAATGCAAAATCAAATTCCAAGGTACAGAAATGCAACACTTCAAAGATAATTCCGCATGAAAATCACCAGATGTGATCCTTTTTAAAAAATATATAAGACAATGGAGTACAAAAATGCAATCTCCAAGTCCAAAAATATTAAGATCCAAGACCCTCTCTAAATGCATGAGAGGGGTTTAAATACTACTTAACTAACTCTAAAAATAGTTTATTACAAAAATTAAGGATTCGGTTCAATGACCGTCCTTTTCCTAGGCTAAAATATAGTGAAATTAAAACTAAATCTATCTATCTATTAACTTGATCTTTAAGCTTGCAGGCATCCAACATAGTTTTGAGAAGATGCGGTTGACCGACTTCAGAATTCAACTGTCCTGAAAAGACAGAGTTGGCAAGCGTAGGAGCAATCTTCTCTGTAGCATTGATGATACAATTGAGCGCACTGTGCTGACTGTGTGGCTTTACCAAGTACATCTAGTATGAGTCCCAATTCAATCTTGTCAGCCCTTGGATGGATTTTTCTCTTTCTTCTGCCTTTTGCCTCCATTCTGCTTGCAATTGATTTGCCTATGGGAGATAACCTGGAACAGTTTCAGAAATCAAGTTAGCTTTGTGTAAATTGTCATTTACACAATCAGTGAGAGTGTTTGCCGCTGTAGATGCCTCCTCTGCTGCCTTTTCTGCCCTTCTGATTTGTGCATCCCAGTTATTAAACAGTATTTCTTTATGATTCTCGTTAATGATGGTGCACCATATTTTCTGCCTTCTTCTGTCTTTTGCCATGCTAGATAATCATTGATCTTTTCATTAATCAAATCATAATCATTTCGTAAATCTACGACATGATTTGTGATTTTATCGCTCTCTTGGCACAAAGAATTTGGCTGTATTATTTTTGCGTAAAACTTCTCTTGTTGCGTAGTTGATCGTTCAAAGAGATGGTTTCGAAATGAATTCATATGAATTCTGAAGCTTAGGATCATCCTTATGCTATTCTTGGATAATCTGTATTTGTTTGTCTTTATCAGCCAGACTTTTTTGATGTCCTGTTTGCATTTCTTGAAGTTGTTGTTGTAACTCTTCAAGCTTTAATTGTGCTTCCTTATTGGCCTGTACCTGTTGCAATTGCTGTTGCAGAGCCTTTATCTGTTCTTCTTTTTCATCCAACAAAAGTTGTATCTCAACTGCTTTATCAATTGTTGCAGAAGCATAAGCTCCCGTTATTTGAGATAACTTAGTGAGATTATGAGTAGGCTCTGTGGCAAGATATTTCCACAAAACATCTACTTGTTCTGGTTCAGTAGCAATTGCACTTTCTATTTTTCTCTTTTTTCTTTGTCTCTTTACTACTGCTTTGTATTTTGGGCTATAAAATACGTCCAGAGGAGGAATGTCTTCTACATTAAGTACAATTTCAGAGGAGGGTGTGATTGGTATGTGCTCTGTTACTGCGGCTGTGCTGCTTGTTCCTGTGTTCAAAACTTTGGTTGTCTGGACAGGGGTCTGTACATTCTGTCCTTCTACATTAATTAATTGATTAAAGGTTTTCCATTCTTTATCTAACTCAATGGTGACTGGTTGTTGCTGTACATTGGGTGGAGGAGGATTTGTTTGTTGAGAAGTCAAAATTTGCTGTTGAGTAAGCTCTTTAGATTGTGCAGAATCTTTAATGGATTCTTCCATTTTATCTTCCTTTTCTTTAGACGTATTGGAGTGTTCAGAATCTCTGTCAGATTTGGATTTGGATTTACCTGTACTTGAACTGCCGTTAAGACTAACACTAGGAGTTTGCTCCCTTGCGGGCTCTAAGCGTAGATTATCCAAAGGAATAGGAATTAGTCTCATTTCTATGTACAGCTTGAATTCCTGAAAATCCTCTGGAGATAGCTGCGCTTTAGCTGAATTCAAAACCTCTTTGAATGAATTTCTTGCTTGGAACATATCATCAAAAAGATCCTGCTCCCCGACAAATTCCCTTACTTTGAAAATTGAAAGAACCGAAGATGGGGGTTCAAATGGAATAGGTGGGTGGCCACCAATATCCACCTGGATCATTAAGCCCCCAAAACGGCTCCGAGAGTGGAGGACCCGAAAACCTGCTAAAAATAGTAAGTTGTGCTGAATGTGAAAATCTGCGAGAATTGATGGTGCTGGTCCAAATGGAATAGGTGGGTGGCCACCGATATCCACCTGGATCATTCCTCCCTCCTTAGGAAGCAATGGTCCCCATTGCGTTGAGGTCCTCCATGAGATGAGGAAAATTCTATTGAACTGAGTATTAGATGTGTTGAAGATGTCATGGACCTGCGGGTGGACATGCTGGATGCGTTTAGTAAATTTGGTTTCTTTATCAGCCTCATACAGTACATGTTTGGATTCTGTATGTGTAGTTGCGGGATGTATGGCAACATCAGGTGGTGGTGCATTGGGAGTCAGATCAATGGAGTGCTTGTCCTGACAGTGTAGAGGAACCTCTATGAGTGAGGAGAAATTGTCATCGTATTCCTCCATGACTTTGTCAATCTGCTGCAGCCGTGAAAGGGAGCCCTGTTTCGAGGTTGTGGCCACAATATTCTTCTTTCCCTGTGAGTGAGTCGTAAGGAAAATGAATTTCCTGGTCTGGGAAACAATCTTACTGCGTTGTTTTGCAGTAGTCAAAGAGATGGCAGGAGGCGGTACTACCTCCGGTATCCTGTACAAGTTATTTTCCAAAGTAATAATAACAGCACGAGGCCTAGACTCATACACAGCATGTCGCCTCCATAAGTATGGTTGGCCCAATAAGACATCAGCTACATCAAGAGGAGCAACATCACACAATACCTCATCCGTGAATGGCTTGATACTGTATGGAAGTCGGCACTGCTGGCGGATGCGGAGATCTCTCCCTCGGTGGAGCCACCCAATGGTATACGGTTGCGGGTGTGCTATGGTTAGTAGGCCGAGCCGCTTCACGACGTCTGCTGAAATGAGGTTCTTTTGGCTTCCGCTATCGACGAGAAACTGCAGCGGAGAACCCTTCACCCACATCTGCGACTGGAAGAGGCGCTCCCCCTCCTCTGGATCCTCGGGACCCTCCTTCTGGATCTTGGTGGTGGCAACAATGGCACTGGGATCTGCATCAATGATCTGCTTCCCTTTGTCATTACCTTTGTCTAGTTCTAACTCAGGATCAGAAAATGCATCTGATTCGGGTGCCTTTAGTTCAGCCACCAAAGATTGTTTGGCCCGACACTCGTTTGTGCTGTGAGTGGGGCTGTTATGAAATTCACACCACTTCCCTGTGTCCTTCTTTGGATTTGTGGTGTTGTTCTGAGTCGCATTGCTTTGGCCTTGCCCCTTGTTCTTTGGTTCGGGGGCACCTTT
>JAXQQM020063315.1:0-56507 GCA_034641835.2 Pinus albicaulis | reverse complement strand
TTCAAACAATCACGCTTAATGACCGATGGTGAGGGAGTTATTAATGTACATCCTGAGTGCACGGAAAGTTCTTATTTGAACGTATGATGGGTGATCCGTCCCTCACATGGCGTGATTGTAGCAACAGCATTTGATCATGATGGTGAGAAAGCTCATGAGGGGTTGGGGATAGGTCGGTAGGATGTCACTGACTGCAGGTTGGGTGAAAGACTTTAACGCCTAAGCGAGCAAAAGGGGGAACCCGTAATTTTAAATATACCCAAAATTTTGGGTTGTGTTGTAGCGACTAAAACAGAGGTATGTCAACTTCTACACCATTATTTTTGATGTCATGCATGATAGATCTTACTTCTGATGCTAAATCAAGAGGGTCATCATTTTTCAATTCAAGGTTGAACAACTTAATTATTAATTAAACAATTTAAAGTTCTGAATGTGAGTCATAGAGTTATTTTAATTTTCTCAAGGCTTCATAGGCATTTGAAAATGGTGTAATATGGAAACTCACCTCTTCATTTACAGAAGTTAAAATCAAGGCATAGGCCTTGCAATTCTTTTTTTCCCAAATGGCGATCTCCTTGTATGAGGTGGGCTTTGTCGGTGGATTGTCTCCTTCTCCTTCACAAATTCCTCTCCACAACTCATTAAAAATGAGAGTGTGCTTGATTTTCCAAGACCATTCAAGATAGTTCTCCTTGTCGGAGAGAACAACTCCCAGAATAGATATGAGATAATGCATTCTTTAAAAACAAATCACTTTGTTTCCACTGTAAAAAAAAATACTCAATTCTGGTGCTAAGAAAAATTAAATTATGCACTTCAATTTTTTTGTAAAAAAAAAAATTGGTAAAAAAAAGTGCAGAGGTGTTAGCTAGGGGAGGGTTTATTTGGGGAAGGGTTTACTTGGGGGAGGGAATAAATGGTGAGGGTATTATATTGGAGGGAAGGTGTAATTGGGGGAGGGTCGAGCGCACCGGTGTGAGAAACGTATGAGGGCGCATAGGTGGGAGGCTATTATGGGCCACAATGTGGAGCGATGAGACTGCGTAGGTAGAGACTCCTTAAGCAGTGATTATGCTAAGGAGGATGAGGTGAAGACGAAGTTGTGGCAGAAATGACATGTCATAAGCCCTCCTTCTCATGTTTCTCCTTCATTTCATGCTTCTCTAATACCTTTTCAATGTAGAAATGACATTTACATGTGGGAGTTACAAGGAAGTCTCTTTTTCTTTTCGGAATAGTGAGAGGGGGGAGGGTGAATCAATCTTTTAAACTTAGTTCAAGGAAGGCTAAGAGACATTGGAAAATGAATCCGAATAGTCTCACCTCCATGTATAAATTCATGCCCACCCTCCATCAAAATGAGCAGTACCAAGATGCATGATTTTGATAGCAGCAAAGCAGACTCTATTTTTTGGGAAAAATACTAAGAGGGGGGGAGGGTGAATCAGTATTTTAAACTTAGTTCAAATTTTAATTCCTTATTAGGATTCCATATGTTGTTGGTATTTATGCAACCTGTGTATGTACACGAATTTAGTAAAGGAAAATAAATGGCATATCCTGTTAACTAACTTTTCATAAATTTCATCATCTGTTCAACCTTAGCCAGTGCATTATTACTTCATTAGAATTTAATCAAAGAGTAACCATGAGTAGTAAGAGAATAATAAACCATCACGCATAAGAAACACAACAACACATGAGGACAATAATATTTTTAGGTGGAAACCCAATATGGAAGAAAACCATCGTTATCGTCATCTTTGTCTTCTTATTTTATTATAAAGGAAAACATATTATAATCTTGTACTAACGCAGAATCATACCAATATGAATGCACCCACCTGCAAAAGGATACAACCTTCTCTCCTTTTCCAGCACCCACCAGAAGGGAGATAAAGCTCCCTGATCTTGTTTACTGGCACCCAGTAGAAGGGAGCTCCTACCCCCTGAACATATTTGCCAGCCACCAATGGAAGGAAGCTTTGAACCCCTCGCTAAAGGCTCCAATGCTCAGCACCTCTCTGGACCATGTTGGAAATACTGAGAGGGGGGGTGAATCAGTATTCCTTTCAATTAGAGCATTAGTTAATCTTCAATTATTATCAGTGTTTGTAAAATGATAGCAGCAAACAAGAGGAACACAAATGCACATAGTTTTTAAGGTGGAAACCCACTCCGGGACAAAAACCACCTAATGCTTTTCTAATAATTCTTTAATATTCAACTCTAATTGAAAATAAAGCTCCAACTTCCTAGAATCTAGAAAAGCATTCTTCTCCAACTCCCACTGGATGGACGCTCCAACACCTGATATTCTTCTGTAGTCAACTAAACGGATGCCCCAACACCCAATGAGATACAACTCACCCTAGCACCACCCTACCACCCTATAGAAGAATAAAACAAGAATGGACTCCCGTACCAGGGAAAATGGTCCACTTTACAATCATATAGAATGATGTAGAAGAAGAAGATATATAGACCATAACCCCAAATTTGACACAACCACCTAATGATGATCCTAGACCTTCCAACACTGCCTATTCAACCCTTGGCAGATAGACACTAGTACAATTTTTACAATAATGTATTTACAATGACTTAGTACAATGATTGTATGCAGTGCTGCCCACCTGAAGACTTCATATGATGAACTTCTTGTTTTTTTTATGAACCTTGGTTACTGCTCTTGTCATGCTACCTTCTGATGCACCTTGCTTTTCTTTTCTGCCATAGAAAGTTTGGTCCTTTGCAACCCTTGACAACACATGATCTAGCTTTTTCTTTCCTTCTAGGAGCTCGATATCGAATCTCATGTATCTCTATTATTTCAGATCCTCAATATCTAATTTTTGGTCTTGTAGTAGTCCTCTGAGTCATCTTTCCAATGCCACAGGTCTGACCCAATTTGGATTCTTCAAGGGAGAGTTATACCCAATCTCTCACAATGCCCTAATTATGGACTGTTTCAGTAGAGCAAACTTGTACGGCGTGCCATGTGTCACTGTTTCTTCATTCGGCTCTGAAATTGATAGAGAAAAAAATAGATTTTGTGCACTATCTATCACTATTTACATAATTCCAATTTGATACTCAGAGAGATTGTTATGACGATTTTACCATGGTCACTTCTGTGAGATTAATTTTAGGAGCCTGCAAAAACCCTGACTTCCACAGATCATATCTCCAAAAATAGTGTGCACCTTGATCTAAAATTTTTACAGCAACTTCCTCAGGATCTCAACTTCGACTCATTAAAATTTCAGCTTCTGAACCTTCGTAGAAAAAATAATTAGATCGAAAATGCCACGATGACCTGTTTCAGATGGCGAAATCCCTTGCATAAGGAGGAAATGAGGATCACAATTTATATAAATGCTTAGGTTGAGAGGGGCTTCAACAAGTGAACGTGGGAGGGATTTTAGGAGCTTAAAAAATATTAATTATGACTTTTCAATGACCCATGCCCCAACCCCATGGGGTTGTAACCCACTAACTGGGGGTAAAAACTTCAAACATGAATATCTCTCAAACCGTGAAGAATTACATGGTGTGCCATATATCAATGGAAACATCTTGACAAGTAGAAACCATAAAAAGCATTATTGACCCAGAATATATTAATTTGGTAGGTCAAAATTCCCATGCAATATTGGGTTAGCCCCTGGTGCTGTTTGGGTTGACATCAATGACAACCACTGATCAACAATATCCCCCTTTGGCCTCGATGGAAACAAAATTACTCCCCCTACGATCTTGACACCTCTTCCTACAACATTCTCTCCCCCTTCGACATCAATGGAAAAGGGTAACTCCCCCTGAAACACAACCATCTTGCGGACCTGTACACACTTCCAATCCCACTGACACACAACCGTCTTGTAGACCTATAATCTAATGAGAACTTGGGAGAATCCCAAGGTTTTGATGAATATATTCAAATTCTTCATGAGGTAAAGGTTTAGTGAAGATATCAACAATTTTTTCTTTTGTACAAACATACTCAAGTTTGATATTATTTTTAGTGACTTGTTCTCTAACAAAATGACAGGATTCTTGGAGATGCTGATGGCACTAGTGTTGTCACATAATATGGGAATAGGCTCACTGAATTGTACTTGAAGATCTTGCAAAGTTTGTTTCATCCAAAGGACTTGAGTACAACATGATGTTGCTGAAATGTATTCTGCTTCCGCTGTAGATAACGAGATTGAATTTTTCTTTTTTCTCAACCATGATACAAGACAACCACCTAGATAGAATGTTTCTCAACTAGTACTATTACGATCATCAATACTTCCTACCCAATCTACATCTGTAAAGGCTTGAATAATGATATTGATACCCTTGGGATACCACAAGCCATATTATTTTGTGCCCTTTAGATATCGAAAATTTATTTTGACGACAATAATATGTGATTCTTTTGGTGCTGCTTGGAATCTTGCTACTTGTCCAACTTCTTGCAGAACATCTGGCTGAGAGGCTGTTACATATAGAAGACTACCAATCATAGATTTGTACAACCTCTGATCCACATCCTTAGATGAGTTGTCTATGCTCAATTTGCAACCTGTTACCATCGGAGTAAGGACAGGTTTGCAATCTTCCATTTTGAATTTCTTGAGCATTTCCTTGATGTACTTGGTTTGACATATAAATATTCCTTTCTCTTGCTGAGATATTTGAAGCTCTAAGAAGTATGTCATCTCACCAAGTAAAGACATCTTAAACTCACTTTTCATCTTTGTAGAAAATTTCTTACTTAGTCGATCATCATTGCTACCAAGTATTATATCATCCACATATACCTCAACGATCGTTAAATTATATTTATCTATTTGTACATAAATATTGCTATCAAAGATACCTTTCTTGAACCCTTGTTGACATAGATATCCATCAAGACGAGCATACCATGCTCTGGGAGCTTGCTTGAGACCATATAGAGCCTTCTTTAACTTGCAGACATAGTCTTCTTTTTGTGATAGTAGAAAACCTTCAGGTTGTTCGATGTAAACTTATTCTTCTAATTCTCCATTCAAAAATGTTGACTTAACATCCATTTGGTAGACTTTAATTTTTCTTGAATATGCATAGGCAAGAAACATTTGGATGGCTTCCATTCTGGCAACTGGTGCAAATTTTTCATTGAAATCAATTCCTTCCACTTGTGCATAGCCTTTGTAAACCAATCTTGCTTTGTTTCTGGTAACCTGCCCATATTCATTCAATTTGTTCCTAAACACCCATTTAGTCCCAATGAAATTTTTATCTTTCGGTAGTGGAACTAATTCCTAGGTGTTATTCTTATCAATTTGATCCAATTCTTCATTCATAGCTGCTACCCAATGTTCATTATGGTTGGCTTCCTCAAAAATACTAGGCTCCAAGGTTGCTAGAAAAGCAACGTGAGCTTGTTGTGATGAACGAAGTTGTTGAACTTCATTTATGTCACCAATGATTTGATTTGATGGATGGTTCTTTTGAATCCACTCTTTTGTTCTCCTTGGAGGAGCTTCTTGTTGTTGTTCTGGTGTATCTTGATGATCATTGTTTACTTCTTCCTCGTTGATAGTTGCTTCTTGTTCTACAATTTTATCTATGTCTTTTTCAGCCCCTGTCTCAAGTTTCAAAGATTCTAGATCCTCATCATTACTCGCTAGAACACCATCTTCGTCAAATGTAACATTTATGCTCTCCACTATCTGTTTTCGTCTTAGATTATAGCATTTATAGGCCTTTCTTTTGCGTGAGTAACCAACAAAGATATCTTCATCAACACGTGATTCAAACTTACCCAAATTTTGATTTTCACTTTTGATATAAAATTTTCTTCCGAAGATTCTGAAATATTTTACATTAACTGGTTTTCCTTTCCATAATTCATATGGAGTCTTGTTGCAATTATTTATGAGATGACTTCGGTTGCTAATGAAATTGACGTATCAATTGCTTGAACCCAGAATTTTTCATCCAATTTTGAGTCCTTCAACATTGTTCTACCCATTTCCTATACAGTTCTGTACTTTCTTTCAACAACTCCATTTTGCTAAGGTGTTCGTGCTATTGAAAATTTCCTTTTTATTCTATTTTCATCACAATATTTCTGAAATAATTTGGAAGTGAATTCTCCACCATTATTTGATCTTAAACACTTTATTTTCAAATCAGTTTCATTTTCAACCAATTCCTTGTAGATCTTAAAGCACTCAAATGCTTCAGATTTTTTCTTTAGGAAACTGACGGTTGTCATCCTGGTATAGTCATTTATCATTAACATGAAATATAATTCTCCTTCTAAGCCTTTTGTTCTCACAAGACCACATAGATCAGTATGTATCAATTCCAATGGATGTGATGCAAAGTGTTATTTTGTTTTAAATTGGACTTTTGTCTTCTTGCCATGCCGACATGCCTCACATAGTGTGTTGGAAGGTTTTGAGATTTTCAACATTTCTTGTACTGCTTCCTTTTTTCTTATCCTGACAAGATTGTCAAACTTTATGTGACCCATTCGTTTGTGCCATAACTAGCTTTCATCTTCTTTAGCTAGTAGACATGCTTTAGTTGCTTCATCCAGAACATATATGTCGTTTGGAGCTCGGCTTGTTGTAGCCACAATTTTACCACACCTGCCTTTCCTAATTTCACATTTTATGGAGTTGAATGGCATTGTGTGTCCTTGATCACACATTTGTACAATACTAAGTAGATTGTGATTCATGTTTTAGAACAATAGAACATTCTTGTCTATAACATCGTTGCTTCCGAGAGTGACAGTACCTGATCCTATAACATTTGAAGATCCATCATTTCCAAATGATATGGTTCCATCCTTCTTCTATTTAAGAGATACAAATTTCCTTCTATCTCCAGTCATATGTGTTGAGCAACCACTGTAAACATACTACACCTTTATTTTTTTTAGCCTTGAGGGCGAGAGCACAATTATTAGTCTTCTTCTTCTTCCATGTTCATTCATTTTGTGGCTTCGAAGATTCTTCTAGAGGATTTTCAAGTCTGCAGTCTCTGGCTATGTGTCCAAAGTTCTGACATTTGTAACATTCCATATTATTTCTTAAATGTTCAAATCTATTGATGTTTCGTTGAGCCCTGGGAGGTTCATAGTTGAAAAATATCTTGGAACTGTATTGGTTCCCAGGGTACATGCGACATTCTACAACTTTATGAACAAATTTTCCACATGAATAACAAAATCCATGAAAAATATGTTGGTACCTGGATGAAAATCTTCGTCGAGGAATCGTCTTCCAAGGATGTGCTTGCGAATCTTTTCCAATGAAGTCTACATGTATTTCAGATCTCATAGGTTCATTGTATTTTGTTGTAGAAGGTCCTGCTTCTTTTTTTTTGTAACCGAGGTCAGTTATGTCGTTGTAAGATCATTGATTGTTGATGAGTTCTTCCAATGCCCTTGAGCTATTGGCATAGTTTTGGACAGCTTTTCCCTTCTTCACTTCCTTACGTAGTGAGACTACTTCAGCTTCTAATGGTTCCCTTTCTTGGTTGCTTTCTTCCAACTTCTTATGAAGTGAATATTCAATACATTTGTGTTCTTCAACCTCAATTTTGAGACCTTGAACTTGTTATTCAAGAGTATTGGAACGGATTTTCTCAGCATTGAGCTCTTTTATAAGCTTGATTGCCTCCTCATAAAATTCTTCTATGGTCAACCCTTCTTCTTCATTGTTTGATACTTCTTGTTTATTGTGCTTGGCCATAAACAATACTTTCTCATTGGCTTCTTCTTTGTTGTCACTTTCTTCATCGGATGAGGAGCTATCTTCTTTAGAGAGAAAGTTCCTTTTGGATCCTTTATTTTTGCCTTGCTTGTTTAATTTCTTAAAGCCTTTCTTTCCTTTTGAGTTTCCATCACTTTTGTTTGGACATTTTGCTACGAAATGCCCAACCTCACCACAACCAAAACATATCAATGGAAGTTTACCTTTGAATTTTCCCTTACCAGGTTTTAGTTTTCTTGTAAAGTAAGCATATTCTTCATCTGAAAGACCTTCTCCATCATCTCCCTTTTCTTCACACTTGCAGGTGCATGTCATTTCAATTGAAGGTTGTTTGTCCTTATTGGTTTTCTTAGATGCAACGAATGCAGTTTCTAGATTTGAAGTACCCTTTTCTTCATCAAGTCTCATTTCATATGCTATGAGAACTCCATGTAATTCTTCCTTGCTAAGTTTGTCCAGATTTTCACTGTATTCTAAGACCGATACCTTTGGGTTGAATCTCCCTGGTAACGTTCTAAGAATATTTTGTATAATAGTCTTCTCGTCAACTGGCTCTCCCAATCCTTCCAGAGTATTGGTTATTTCATCAACGTATTGGAAGTATGCAGCAATGTTGCAATCTTCTTTCATTTTGAGTTGCTCAAATTTTTCTCTATAGATTTGAAGCTTTGCTTCTTTGACATTTGAGTCACCTGCATATATATTCTCAAGCTTGTCCCATACATTTTTGGTGGTTTTACAACCCAACACCTTATGATAATAAGATTCGATAAGTCCACTATTAATAATATTCTTTTCTTTTGCATCATTTACCAAATTCTCTTACCTTGTTCATCTGCAGTTGATGTAAATCCATTTTTAATAGTGTCCCATACTTCGTAACCTTGCGCCAAGAGATAGACCTCCATTCTTCCTTTCTAGAGTGCATAATTATTTTCATTGAATAGAGGTACACCATTCATGGTATGCTCCATGACCTCCTTCTAGCTATTAAACTACTATTGAAGGAACTAAGCTCTGATACCAGTTGTTGGAAATACTGAGAGGGGGGGTGAATCAGTATTCCTTTCAATTAGAGCATTGGTTAATCTTCAATTATTATCAATGTTTGTACAATAATAGCCGCAAACAAGAGGAGCACAAATGCACACAGTTTTTAAGGTGGAAACTCACTCTGGGACAAAAACCACCTAATGTTTTTCTAATAATTCTTTAATGTTCAACTCCAATTGAAAATAAAGCTCCAACTTCCTATAATCTAGAAAAGCATTCTTCTCCAACTCCCACTGGATGGAATCTCCAATGCTCGAGATTCTTCAGTAGTCAACTAAACGGATGCCCCAACACCCAATGAGCTAAAACTCACCCTAACACCACCCTACCACCCTATAGAATAATAAAACAAGAATGGGCTCCTGTACTGGGGAAAATGGTCCACTTTACAATGATATAGACTAATGTAGAAGAAGAATATATACTAGACCATAACCCCAACTTTGACACAACCACCTAATGATGATCCTAGACCTCCCAGCACTTCCTCTTCAATCCTTGGAAGATAGACACTAGTACAATTTTTACAATAATGTATTTACAATGACTTAGTACAATGATACCTTTACAATGATTGTATGCAGTGCTGCCCACTTGAAGACTTCATATGATGAACTTCTTACTGCTGTTATGCACCTTGATTGCTACTCTTATCATGCTACCTTCTGCTGCACCTTGATTTTCTTTTCTTCCATAGAAATTCTGGTCCTTTGCAACCCTTGACAACACATGATCTAGCTTTTTCTTTCCTTCTAGGAGCTTGATATTGAATCTGGTGTATCTCCGTTATTTCAGATCCTCAATATCTGATTTTTGATCATGTAGTATTGCTCTAAGTTTTATTTCCAATGCCACAGGTCTGACCCAATTTGGATTATTCAAGAGAGAGTTATACCCATTCTCTCACAAAGCCCTAATTATGGACTATTTCAGCAGAGAAAACTTGTACGACATGCCACGTGTCATGGTTTCCTCATTTGGCTTTGAAATTGATAGAGAGAAAACTAAATTCTATGCACTATCTGTCTCTTTTAATGGAATTCCAATCCGATACTCAGAGAGAGAGTTATGAATATTTTACCAAGGTCACTTCTGTGATATTAATTTCAAGAGCCTACAAAAACCCTGACTTCCACAGATCACATCTCCAAATATATTGTGCACCTTGATCTGAAATTTTTACACCAACTTCCTCAGGATTTCAGCTTCACCTCATAAAAATTTCAGCTTCTGAACCTTCGTAGAAAAAAAAGTTAGATCGAAAATTCCACAATGACCTGTTTTGGATGGTGAAATCCTTTACATAAGGAGGAAATGAGGATCACAATTTATATAAATGCTTAGGTTGAGAGGGGCTTCAACAAGTGAACGTGGGAGGGATTTTAGGAACTTAAAAAATACTAATTATGACTTTTCAATGACCCATACCCCAACCCCATGGGGTTTTAGCCCACTAACTGTGGGTACAAAATTCAAACGTGAATATCTCTCAAACCGTGAATAATTACATGGCGTGCCATATATAAATGGAAACATCTCGACAAGTAGAAACCATCAAAAGCATTATTGACCCAGAATATATTAATTTAGTAGGTCAATATTCCCATGCAATATTGGGTTAGCCCCTAGTGCTGCTTGGGTTGACATCAATGACAACTGCTGATAAATAGACCACGTTTCATAATATTTCATACTGGATCCACCTAAATTAAACCATCAAACCTGTAGGTCAATTTTCATCATATTTTTAGACTAGACCCACTTCCATCATTAAGCCCAATATCAAATAACAATTCTAAAACCAATCACTAAATCAAATCAACCAATCATTTAAAAAAATGAATCATCTATCAATCATTGAATCTCAATCAACCAATGCGACTAGAGAAAACCAATTCATATCAGATCATATGAATGCACAACCACTCATAAGTATACAAAACCATATAGTAGTCATCACAGAAACCAAATTTTGTCTCTGCAAACCATAATCAAACATATGTCAGAATGTATACACTACTATTATGAAGAACATCCGCATATGTACACGCTTCTCCTAAATAAAACTTGATTACAGATCTCAAATCACTGACAACTAAATCTAAATCACTGCATTACTGAAACAACCCCTAAATCATGTACTAAATAAATTATAGATCGCTGATCCAATTAAATATCAACATAGAGTAAAGTCAACACTAATCAACATTCCATTTCGTAACCAATTAAACTTAATTGTTATTTTCAAACACATATTATTATGATAGAGACATCATTGAGAAACAAAAACCACAAAAAAACTAATCAAATTTCATCAACAAGCCATACTGCAAAACCCTATCATATGTACTTGACTTCCAAAAAACACATCTGCGTATGTACGCACTTAGGATTCAAAAAAACCGCAAACATATCTACAAAAACTAAAAAACACTTCGCATAATATATATGTGGCTACTAAGAAGCATATCCGCATATGTACACATCTAACCTGAGACAAACCTACGTACATATATGAATTTTTTTTTTGTAAACATAATCTTCACAGTATGCAATCCTTACTGTCAGGATTACTTACTTTAGAATACTTCATTCATATCATAACATTATTACAACCAAAAATATATCATTTTTAGACATTTTCAATAATTACATCTAACAAGCACGTATGTCACCATAATTTAGGTCTTTCAGATCCGAGTCTTCTCCTTGTTCCTTGGTGCACACATCTTTCAGAAAAAAAATCATTCATAAAAAATCCATCACATGCACACTTAAAAATTTGATGTACATATCCTTATATAGCATTAGCCTTATCCAATACCTTAGGCCAATCGCTTAGTAATTTCATTGGTATTCTTTGGCGGGATCAAATAATCATTGTCACACCCATTATTATGGGACAATACCATGGTAAAGACCTAGGCTAGTATTCAAAATACCATGGTGCAAATTATGTACACAAATTTTCTTATCAATACTTGTGTATGTAAGCGACCTTGCTTCACAAGACCCGCATACACTTTCTCAAAATTTACCTTTAAATTTCATCTATATCATATTTGTCATTCCTTTGTTCATACCACTTGTATTATATACTTAACCATCATGTTGAATTTTTTATTAAGTAGGTTTCCATCAAGGACAACACCTTAGCCATAATGCCAATAATCTCCCCCTTTGGACTTGATGGAAACCACTTTGGTGTTTGGTCACCACCACTTATAAATACCTGTAAACACATTTGTAAACACACCAACCTTCTCTCTCAAGTATTGTCACCAAGAATTACTTTCCAAACACCAAGCTTCTCTCCCCCCTTGACATTGTTGTCAATCCTAGAGACAACCTTGAGTTGTGAAAGACTAGTGCCTAGGACATATTGTGTAGCAAGGAGCAATACGATATGACAGTGATAATTAGCAACACAAAGCTCTCATGCTATTTCTTGTAACAGGAAAATTAGCTTGAATGGGACCAAAACTTTCAGAAGCTTGATACAGAGAAAGTAATACTGCAGGGGCAAGATGCAAAACTCTAACACGAATTGTATCAAACAATTCAAAGGCAGCTTCACTGCAAAGAGGGCTGGATTCTAAACACTTCACAGAGATTGATAATCATAAAGTATCTACTGCATACATAGAATAAAGAGAATACTAACTGTTATTGAGACAACATCCAAAAATATATACTAGCATGTAGTGGGCTTACGAAATTAAGAATCCATACATGATGACAACATTCATAAATAACATCTCATAGCAGCTAGTATAGCAGAAATACGAGTGAATTGAAGATGAGATAGAATATCACGCCTGAGCTATATTTAAAGTGCCAAACAGGTTATGACATAAGTATCAACCAGGATAAATTTATATAAAAAACAGTGGGCTACTCACATTCCAAAACATGATACAAGATAAATGGATGTAAATGAAATGAACGGCTAAGCTACAACATATAGGAAAGAATTACACACTGTAAAGCACTAAGACCAGAATCCTCATTAAAGATAAAACTCCTTCTCATTGAGACCCAACGGGGTCCTCACATTTGTATTAAAGCTTCCACAAAATCCATACAAGAAATTCTTCTACAGTCAATTCTTAAGAAAATTTGGAACCTGGTTTCCTCTTCTGATCTAGCTTATATAGAAACCTCCATACATGAGCGGGAAGATATTTTTTGGAAAAATATCTTCTACGCATGCCAAAAAATTTTTAAAGGTCCTTATCAAAATAACCAAAAATTATGATGAGGAATAAAGGCCTCTCATCATTTACAGTTAGGCACTGGGCCGTTCTGAAACAAAATGTTAAATAACAGGCTTAGAAGAAAAGTAAAAAGGCTGCTAGAGGGCCAAGGATCATGAATTAACAGTGTTTCATTGGCGAGACAGGGTTGAGGCGGTCGCTGACACAGGTGGCGGAACATTTGTGGACGAGCTGGCGATTTGGATGGCAAATTGCGTGCACCTCTGCTGACTGTCCGCCGGAGGTTCAGGCATAGCAGTAAATCCTTCCAGCTTGATAAAGGCCTTAGTGAGATCATTTAGGCTCACCTCGGTAGGGATCTTATTTTTTATTAGATGAAGGAGGACGAACTCTGGGCGGAGCGCTGAGACAATTGTTTTTGCTTTTAACCAAGTGGTTTTATCTGACAAGGCGTCCGTCTGGTCCCTTTCTTCCTGGATCCATGCTTCATATTCTGGTAATGATCGTAGTATGGAAGGGGTGGTAGGGTTCCAGCATGACGAAAGTCCTGCCGTAGTGATCTCGGCCCAAACAACGTCAAATCGGTCCACACTGGTTGCTAACTGTTGTAGGGCCCTCAAAGCTATAACGCGGGCCGAATCCTTGTCAATAATATTTTGGCATTCAACGGCTTCCTTAAACCGGCTTGCTATGCCATGCTGCTCTGCCTCACTATCTCTCAACCCTTTCAAGAAAGAAACATATTCCCTGGTGTGCTGGGCTCTGCTAGACAAGTCGAGATCCCCTTCCTGAAATTTCCTCCTGAGATAGAGTACAGAATATTTTATTTCCTCGATGACTTTCAGGAACTCCCACTGCTCTGTTATTGCTGAAATGATCTCTGACCAAATAATCTTTCTTCCTTCTCTGAGGGTGATGTTAGCTTTCAGGTGGGTGTTGAGATCATTGATGGTCTTCTGCTGGTCAGCTCTTGCCTTCTTCTCTTGTTCAATCTCCTTCTGCAGTGTCTCTATTTTCTGGTATTCTCAGCCAGGGGATTTTCCAAATCAGTGATCCTCTACCTCGCGGTGGATGCCTGTTTTTCTAATATATCATTTGCAGCTTTCGCTGCGTTCAGCTGCTCTGACAGCGAACTCGTCTCTGGTGGGGTTCTAGTAGGCACACAGCTGTGCATGTCCCAGGTGTTCTGCAGCTCCGTCAACCTACTCTGAAGAGTGGCGATTGTTTCTGCCATTTTTTCTTTTTCCTCCTTCTCCTTTGCCAGTGTGTCAGCCAATTCTGCTTTTTCTTTCTCTACTTGCGCTAATTTGGTCGTCTAAACATGGTGGTAGGCCGGTATGCTGACCTTACTTTTTAATGACGCAACCTCCCTCTGTAATTGATCTATCACATAGCGCTGAGGGTTGGTGTATCCAGATTCTTTTCCTTTGAACGACTCCACGAGGCCTCGTATTTGATTTGCCTTGGTGCGGGAGTTTTCCTGTTCGTTTTTTAGGGTTGCCCTCACCTGTTCATGCTTTTTCTCCAATTTTCTTAGAGCAATAGTGACCCGCATTACCTCGTCCTTTAACATATCTCCCACCACCTGAAATAGATTGCATTGTCGGGTGCTTGTACTTTGGCCATGTCAATTGCATATTCTAGCACCCTGTAACTAGTGGTACCTGCATTAGGGTCCAAGATGGCCTCGGCCATAGACAATACCAGGTGCTCCGTGTCCACATTCATGGAAGCTGAAACCCTGGTGTGATATTTCTTGACATACCCTTCCAACTCGGCTTTGTACTTATCCTTGATCATTCCGTTTCTCTGGGTCCTTTCAACTGCAACTGGTGAGGTATAATCTCCGATGGCCAGTGAGACTTCAGAGAAGTCAGAGGAGGTGACATTGTCTCTCAGTACTTTGATCACTGCCTTGCTACTGTTGGGCTGGCCATATGGTGTAAACGGTTCAAGCAGCTATTCTCCCCCTATAACCTCTGCCTCGCTTGAGACTATTTTCTGCTTTTTGTGAAGGGGTGAACCTCCTCCTGAGGGACCCACTTATTATTATTCTTGGCCTCTATTGATGTCTTCTCCTTCCCCTGTGGCAGATGAATCTGTCTCCATCTGCAAAATCAAAGGCCAAGTTTCAAAGTTAGCCCTCCACTCCATGAACGGTCTCGATTCATGTACATAAGGAGTGGACTTGTTCCTCTTTCTTATGTTTGAGATAATCTCCTGAGGATCATAGGGCCAAGTCTTCCCTTGTCTTAGGTCCATTTCTTGCAATATCTTCTCAACAGTGGGAAGGGCGTGTCTTGAATTCACAACAAACGGGCCAGTAGTGATAGGGAGTCTCAGGATGAAAACCTTCTTTGCAGGGACAAAGTGGAGTTGGTCAGCCTTAAGCGTCTGCCGAATATACTCCAGAGCATAAACTCGTCGAGCAGGAAACACAGGCAGCTGGTAAGGGGGAACCTCGGCTCCATAGACCCAAATTTCACTGTATTTTTCAAATAGGTACCAATCCCCGGTGCTCTGGGTTTTACTAGCTTGCAGCCAGCTCTTCATTTCAGGAAAGACCCTAGGTGAGGACGAATCGTGGATGATAGTATAGATGATGGGCATGAACTCATTTAGGAACCTAGAATAACCCACCCCATTAGGTATTTGGTGAACTGAAAAGTTCCAGTCAAAAACAAGTCGGGGTTGAGAATTGACATCGTATACCCTATCTAAGCCCAAACCCTCGAACTTGTCAGCATGCTGATATAAGAAAAGGTAGAAGACCATCGAACAAAAATGAAAGTGACCTATTTCTGAAAGCTCTTGGAACTGGGTCTGAATGTTACTAGCAAGAAAGCCAGGGATATCCAGAACTACCTCCTTTTGAGACATTAACCACAAGAAATAAACACATACCCTGGAAATTTCCCCCAAACCGCCTACACCTAAAAGACCAGCGATCAGGGCAAGGATGGGCTGCACTTCCTCTTTGAACAGATTCAACAGAAAAGGTTCTACAGTAGGAAGATATGTAGCCTGATTGCTGGTTATAGAAGAAATGAAGGCGTTTTGATGTTCCCATGGCAATTTGGTGAACTGGGAGGTTAAAGCCACTTCATTGAAACTGGTATAGGTGGCGCTGGTGGGAAACCGAAGGGCTTGCCTAATAATGTCAGGGGAAAGAGAAAGAATCTTATTCCCCTGTGCAAAGGTAAATGTTCCTCGGTGCTCATAGTAGGCCTCCCTAAGCCAGTAAATAAAATCGACCACAGGGTAGACTGGGGGAGTAATCTGATGGTATAAACCTGATACAACTACTCGATATTGATATATATTCTCGACATGGTGCCTAAAAAGCTCGGGTTTTATACTACTGATGGGAAAATGGTATTGGGGATCACATATTCCAGCTTGCAGGTCAATAAAAGGTTCGAACCTGGGAGGGTTTTTGGTTTCTCGGACCTGAGGAGTCTCTGGTTCAGTTTTCTTGGGTGTGCCCCTTCCCATGACGGACATATAAAAAATTTTAAAAACGAAAGGAAAGCAGAGGGAATATGAGGGACAGAATACCGGTGTAGTAGGGAAATATGCTCAGGAAAACGATGTAGGGGTTTTGATAGTTACTGGGTAGACTTTGGCACTATCTCCCACTTAGTTTATACCATAGCTGGAAAACCTGCGAATTTTACTACAGTAAAATATGGGAGGACTGTTATCTATGACTGAGCGTTCTAAGGTAAAATGCGGAGAGGTGGAATAAATGGGGGGAAGTGTCGTAAGGACACTGACAGTCGAGCACGCGGCGCATAGGGATTGGGTGTCAGCTGGGAGCAGGTGAACACCACGTGCCGGGTTTAATACTGGTATGGGCTTCAGTACTAGTTCGCCTAGAAAACTTACCTTACGTCTTTGCCGCATAAACCATACGATTCTTGAAACACATTATTCGTAAGACGAGTTAAATACACAACATACCAGTCTCTAGGGCCCGCATTCCGTTCTGCCACATCACTGTAATTCTGCGCTTTTCTCTGCCATGTTGCCTTTACCTTGTGTCCACCCCGTGGCACGTCATTGTAATTCCGCTGGGGTATGGGCCTCTTCCCTCTTCCACTTCTTGAACCCCGCGGAAATCCCATATGGGGAGTTCCCTCACTTGCATATTGTGGTTGCGGCAAGCCTTTTAATTATTTCGCTTTGCGTCCTTTGTACCATACCTTTGCGCTTTTTTCATTACTGTTACCCTTTTTGCTTTATATTTTGACCCTTATCGTACATATGTTTCGTTTTAAGCACGATACTTGTCTCATCATCGTTTCTCATTAATCGACCTTTTAAATGTTTCACCATCATCCATAACATTAACACATGTCTATCCAAAGGTTAATTTCGAAAAGTGACTGGTGTTAATTAATGATCAACATTGGCTCCACTTGGGGATGACACGTTCATTCTTGAGCGTGTCGAGAACTTCACAGACCACCTGTTTATCTTCTGTGGACCCCATTCCTCAGCCATTTTAATTTTCCTCTTCATGATCCATCATGACACACACATTATTCAAGCAAAGATGAAAATAGAAACTAATATACAATATGATACATCAGGCTCTCTCGGCCCGACTCAAAACTAGAAATAAGGCTTGAGAAACTGACCGTTTACAGGGGCGTTGAGCATATATCCTTGTAAATTTTCCAGCCTGAAAGTATTGTTGCCTCCTTGTTCAACAATTTTAAAGGGGCCGAAGCAGAGGGGGTCAAATTTACTATTTTTCCCTTTATCAGCTCTTCCAATATCCCATCTGAGCACTAAATCCCCTATCTGTAACTTTCTGTCTTTGGCATGTTGATCGAAAATATCCTTCATTTTATCCTGGTATTCAACTAGCCTCTGACTCACCTGATTCTGCGTTTCTTCCAGCTCCACCAGCTGGTTGATTCTCCTGGCCACATCATCGGGTTCTTCCTGACTTTCCTGCATGAATCGAGCTACTGGTAAAGCTAACTGCATAGGGAAGACTGCTGCCCTCCCATATACTAATTCGTATGGGGACTTCCCAGTTGCTCTCTTGCTGGTAATCCTGTTGGCCCACATAGTGAATTTCAGCTGGGAATCCCAATTCTTCTGATTTTCATTGATAGCTTTCTTCAGTGCTCTTATCAGCGTTATATTTGATGACTCTGCTAGGTCGTTTCCCTATGGGTAGTAGGCTGTAGAGTGACCTAGTGCAATGTTGTACTGTTTACAGAAGTTGACAAACTTTACAGATTTAAAGGCCTGTGCATTATCGGTCACAATCTTTGCAGGGCAGCCAAATCTGGACATGATGTTTTCTTCTATGAATTTCATCACCACGGTATCTATTGCGTTCCTTGCAGGTATAGCTTCCACCCACTTTGTGAAATAATCCGTGGCAGTTAATATCCACTTATGTTGACCGCTGGACGAAGGATGTATTTCGCTGATAAAGTCAATTCCCCACTGCTGGAATGGTTCATCTACATGAACGAGGATCATGGGTAGAGGTGCTAGCTTCTGTCTTTCGGTAAACCTTTGGCATTTCTCACAAGCTCTAACCTGAGCAAAAACATCCCCGAAAAGTTTGGGCTAGAAGAATCCAACCTTCAGGATTTTGTGAGCAGTAGCCCTCCAACTGTAATGGCCCCCACAGATTCCTTCATGAAACTCAGCCATTATGCCCTCTACCTCTTCCTCTGTCAATCATAGAAAAAGGATGCCTAAGGGGTCCCTCTAGTACAGCCGACCATTTGCAACCATGTAATTTTGTGACTTCAACCTCAGTGTTCTATATTTAGATTTTTCACAGCTGGGTGGGAAACTTAGTGTTAGAAGATATTCCACTATCTCCTTGTACCACTGGCTGGTGAGGTACTTCATATGTGTCTTCTGGGAAGCTATCTCTACTCCCTATGGTTCTTCTTTCCCCTCAAATGCCTCATTTTCCACTATGGACAGGTTTATACCCAGAGCCTGACAATTTGACTCAGATAAGATTTTGGCTAACCCTTGTCCCTTGATTAGTTTAGTAGGGCGGATGTCCAACACATACTCCTGTATTTTGGCTATCCATTTTCCTCTTTTTCCTTCACTATCTCCCTGGATAAGGATATCTTTAATAGCTGCTGTGGGCACAAATGCAGTGATGTGGGACTGGAGGACATACATACGAAAGGCTTTGAGGGATTTCACTAGAGCATATGCCTGCTTTTCCAATATGTTATATTTCAGCTCAGCATCACGAAGCACCTGACTGAAAAAGGAAATAGGCTGCTCGTACCCATTTTCATTTTTCTGCAACAGAACTCCTGCAACTGTATGAGGTGATGCAAAGGAAAAGATCATAAATTTTTTGGCATAGTCTGGCCCGGCTAACACAGGGGCTTCAGCGAATGCATTTTTAATCCTAGCAAAAGATTCTCATGATTCTTGTGACCACTTAACCTTATTGTTCTTCTTTAGCATGTCAGTAATATGCCTAACTATCTTAGCATAGTTAGGGATGAACCTCCTCAAAAAGTTTATACGACCCAGGAACACCTGAACTTCCTTTTTATTTCTGAGGAGGGAAATGCCATTTATGACTTCTACTCTCTTAGGATCTATCTTTACTCCATATTTGGTTACAATATGTCCCAAGAGCTTGCCCTCTTCCAGTGAAAATAGAGACTTCTGTGGATTGAGGGAGAGACCATACTTTCTACACTTCTCGAAGGTTGTGCGTAGGTGTTCAATGTGCTGTGCATCATATTTGGAGAACACAGTAATGTCATCCAAATATACCACCACAAACTTATCTTGCTCTCCGATAAAAGCAATGTCCATGGCCCTCTTAAATGTGGCCCCTGCGTTAATCAACCCAAAAGGCATCCTGGCATACATAAATGTCCCCCACAGAGTGGTAAAGGCAGTCTTCTTTTGATCTTCTGGTAGTATAGCCACCTGATTGTACCCAGAGAATCCATCCATCATCGACATTCGAGACGCTCCTACCACTTTCTACAGGATGTGGTCCATCTTCGGCAGTGGATAATTATCCTTTAAGGATGCTCTGTTCAGATTCCTGAAATAAACACATAGCCTTATTTATCCATTCTTCTTCCATATAGGGACTAAATTTTCTACCCACTCAGAATATCTCAATGGTACAATAATTTTTGCCTTCAACAGTTTCTTAATTTCTTTCTCAATAAAGGGTAGCAACAGGGGATTTATCTGTCTAAGCTTCTGTTTATGTGGTTTTTTGTCTCCCTTCAGTGGAATTTTATGCTGCATAATGCTGATATCAAAGGTTTTTAGGTCTTGATAAGACCATGCAAACACATCTTTATAGGACTAAAATAACTTCTGGTAAAGCTATTTATACTCTTCCGGGACCTTCTTGGACAACTTCACGATCTTGGGGTCAGCCTTATTGCCAAGATTCAGATCTTCTACCTGATTCTCCTCCACAACATTGTTCGGCTGTAGTGGAACGTCATTCTTGTTAAATAGCCTTTCTAAGGGTACTAGTCCTCGGGGAATGACATTCCCTTTCAACTGCAGAAATTTGTGGCCAACTACCTTTTCTTCCCACTTATCTCCTGAAGTGTCTTCGGTCTCCTCCTCTTCACAACTATCAATCTCCATGTTGGAAAATTCTCCAACTGTTTTCAAAAATCTCTTCACCTGCTCTTCATCTTCAAACACTTGCCAATGTTTGATATTTTCTGGGATTGATGGCCGATAACGTATCTCAATTTCATATCTCAACAGAGGATTCTGAGGTGGTTGAAAATTACTGGCAGCCACTGCAAGGGAGTCTGCCATTCTATTTTTCTCCCGGGGCATGAACTGGATATTAAATGCCAAGAAGAAATTCTCCACCAGATCCCAAACTTCATTCCTATAAGCCCTTAGCCTAGGATGTTTGGCTTGGCACTAATTCCTCACCTGTCTGACTACCAGTTCTGAATCTCCCAAAACCTTTAGACTTTGTATGTTCATACTCCTGGCTGTCTACAGCCCCAGTATAAGTGCTTCCTACTCGGCCACATTATTTGTGGGCTTCATACTCCAACTTGAAAGATAAAGGGACCCATTGGCCTGTAGTATAAATCAATAACACCCCAGCCCCATTATCTTCCCTGGAGTTTGCCCCGTCAAATGAAGGGTCCAGATTTCTGATTCAGGACTCTCTATGGACTACTTTGTTCTGATCTGGTAAAATGATGGTTCATGAGCGTACTCTTTATCTTCCTCCAGCATCAAACATGAGAAATCTCCCTCCCTGCTATAAACTGGAGAATTAACTGAGTCATCTGCCTTGGTGACCGTCTTGACAAATCTGGTTTCCCGATACAGCCTCCTCTCTTGACCACCAAACACAAGGATAGTTGCATAGGTCAGATCCAGCTTGATTGATCCACCAATTTTAGTCCTCCAAGATCTTGACAGTATCATGCCAAAGTGAGCTGGAATGTCAGCCACCACTATATCCATCACTACACTTTTTGCTAGGATCTGAGCCAGATTGACCACTAAGTCCTTTATCATGCCCAGGCACTTAGCTCTTTTGGAGTCAAATGAGTAAATTTCTTTGTATGGGCAGGTGATCTGTAGTCCTAGTTGTTCCATGACCGTGAGGGGTAAAATATTATGAGAGGCTCCTGAATCTAACATATAGTAATGGAGCAGCAAGTCATGTATTACTAAAGACACATAAAATGGGGGGGTAGCATCATCTAATTCTTCGACATGTGGACCAAAAACAACCATAGGCCTTTCTTCCTGGAGGTTCAGACTGTCTGTAATGTGTGTCAATTCTGGAGGGAGCATAAAGGACGTGACCTGGGACTGATATGCAGGTTGTTTTAACAATTTAGTCAAGGGAACTGGGATTTTCACCTTCTCAAGCTCGTTTTGTAAACTGAAGGCAGAGGAGGACCTATCTACTGACACCTCTTTTGTTTCTTTATCTTTGGAGTCTTTGTTCTGGGGAAGAGGCTTAACTTCCTTTATGATTGGCTTGACGCAAGGGGGTGTGGCCACTTGTGAAGATGAAGGAATTTGATCAGCAGACTGCAAATATTGGTTAAGGGGCCTCTTACCTTTGTCTGGGGTCCTTTTAGACATTGCCTCTTTCTGAGCAGGTGCTTCTTATTGAGGTATGTCCTCCTCCTGATCCTGAGTGTGAGTTCTCTTCCTGGAAGATATGAGGTCATATCTTCTATTGAACTGAGCTTACATGAAATCGACGAATTGCTTGTAGTAGTCATCGATCTTAGGATCTTCGTTATCTTCATTAGTTTTTCCTTCTGTGTGCCTACACCTCCGCTTCGTCGCTTTCATGTAGGGGGCATTAAACTTCGTCATTGTTTGAGAAAGCAAGGTATGCCTCCTCTTGCTCATAAGCGATGTCTTCTGTAGGGCCCTCTACTTGTCCTTCCAAGTATAGAGGGTGTGGTACCTGATCTTGCTGCTCCTTCTGTCCCCTTTGCAATATCTACAAGGGTGGCTTCCTGTATTGAGGGTTATAACCTCTATTTGGGGCATTTTGGAAATTCTTGGAGGATGAATTCTTTGCCTCCATTTCAAGTTTAACCAGCTTACTTGAAAGGTTCTTGATCATCTTGTTCATCTCCTCAATCCTGTCATTAGCTAAATCCCTATCTTGGTTCGAGGTGGATACTTCTTTCTTTCCCCTTCTTCTAGTATCCTGCTTAGATTTTCCCTTGGATTTACCAGTGGAGGCAAAGTTTGCCTCGAGTTCCAGTGCATTTGTCTGAGCATCATCCAAGGTGGCTGGCTTTCTTTCTCTTAGAGAGAAGCCAAATTCTGAGTCAAAAGCTGCCACAAACACAACCTTGGCAGCGGTCTGGTGCGACTTCATATCTGTGGGGAGGCTTAGGTATAACTTGTTAAATATCTTAATAAACACGGCCACCCCTTCATTATGTATTTTCTTGAGTGTATTAAACTCAGTCAGACAATGTCCATGGTCTTTCTTTTCTCCCCATTTTCTGAGAAAAGTGTCCTCCATTCCATCCCAAGCGGTGACAGAACGATCTTTTAGAGTTTTGAACCATTTTCTAGCTTCACCATCCAGAGATTGCACAAATATTCTTAGGACTACGTCAAGATGTTCCATGTTGAAATTTTTTGCGAAGGAGCAGAAGACCTCAAGGTGTTTTTGAGCTTCGATCTCATTCTCTCCATTGAAATGGGGCAGGATCTTTAGATAGTCCTGTGGCATGTCGTTCAGCACTTGAGGTAATGCCAGGGGGGCATATTTATTCAGCAAGAAGCCTAGAAAATTTTCCATTAGAGGAGGAGGTGAAAGTGAGGTATGAATGACAATTGGGATGTATTGGACAGCAGCTTGGGGTGATGACGAAAAAGGAGGAATATTAACAGCAGATAATTCAGTGACTTCCTTGACTTCTTCAACCTCTGGGGTGGGGTGGAATGTGTAACGAGTGGTATCTATTGATTCAGCCTCATCCTTAACTTGGATATTTCCCAGAGGTAGACTGTCTGAGTAGTCACCGGTTTCTACTACAACGGAGTCAGAATCTTGCACTTGGGCTACTTGAGAAGAGGAAGAAGGAAAGTCTTCTAAACAAAATTGTGGGATCTCAGTATGAATGAATTCTCTCTCCCTCCAATTTATTCTATGTAGGATTCTCTCTAGGTCAGACACAGAGGGTTTCTTTGGCTGAGACATATCTGACCTAAGGTGTGGCTTTTGAGGAGCCAGGACTACAAATAGATTAATCTGAAAAATGAAAGTGGAGTTGCCAAGGTGAGGGATATACAAATCTCAACTTTCCATGCTCACCTAATTGAAGAGTGAATAAAGGTTTTGTCGAGGCCCAGGGATTTCAATTTCTTTCAACTTCGTCTCCCCGGCAACGACGCCAAAAATATGTTTTCAATCCTAGAGATAGCCTTGAGTTGTGAAAGACCAGTGCCTAGGACATCTTATATAGAAAGGAACAATACGATATGACAATGATCATTAGCACAAAAAAGATCTCATGCTATTTCTTGTAACAGGAAATTTAGCTTGAATGGGACCAAAACTTTTAGAAGCTTGATACAGAGAAAGTAATACTGCAGGGGCAAGATGCGAAACTCTAACACAAATTGTATCAGACAATTCAAAGGCAGTTTCACTGCAAAGAGGGCTGGATTCTAAAAACTTCACAGAGATTGATAATCATAAAGTATCTACTGCATACATAGAATAAAGAGAATACTAACTGTTATTGAGACAACATCCAGAAATATATACCAGCATGTAGTGGGCTTACGAAATTAAGAATCCATACATGATGACAACATTCATAAATAACATCTCATAGTAGCTAGTATAGCAGAAATACGGGTGAATTGAAGATGAGACAACATATCATGCTGGAGCTATATTTAAATTTCCAAACAGGTTATGAAATAAGTATCAACCAGGATAAATTTATATCAAAAATAGTGGGCTACTCGCATTCCAAAATGTGATACAAGATAAATGGATGTAAATGAAATGAACGGCTAAGCTACAACATATAGGAAAGAATTACACACTGTAAAGCACCAAGACCAGAATCCTCATTAAAGATAAAACTCCTTCTCATTGAGACCCAACGGGCTCCTCACATTTATATTAAAGCTTCCACAAAATGCATACAAGAAATTCTTCTACAGTCAATTCTTAAGAAAATTTGGAACCTTGTTTCCTCTTCTGATCTAGCTTATATAGAAACCTCCATACATGAGCAAGAAGATATTTTTTGGAAAAATATCTTCACACACAAAATTTACAAAGGTCCTTATCAAATAATTGCAAACTATGAATAGTGAATAAAGGCCCTTCATCATTTATAAATAGAAAATTGGGTCGTTCTAAAACAAAATGTTAAACAACACTCTTAGCAAGAAAGTAAAACGTCGGGAGTGAAACATAATTTCCACTGAAACCTTGAAAATAACTAGAATTATAGCAAGTAAAAATAGTCACAGGACTGGATTTATAACTGAATATGTTCTATCAGTGAGATGGCTTTTAAGTGTCACGTGTACGATGAGCGTGTACATTACATTTAGCCTATGATTTGGCTGGCAAATTGGGTGCACCTCTGCTGACTGTCCGCTGGAAGTTCAGGAATAGCAAAAAATCCTTCCACCTTGATAAAGGCCTCAGTGAGATCATTTAGGATTGCCTCGGTAGGGATCTTATGTTTTATTAGATGAAGCAGGACGAACTCTAGGCGGAGCGCTGAGACAATTGTTTCTGCTTTTAACCGAGCGGTTTTTTTTGACAAGGCATCCATCCAGTCCCTTTCTTCCTGGATCCGTGCTTCATATTCTGGTAATGATTGTAGTATGGAAGGGGTAGTAGGGTCCCAGCATGACAGAATTCCTGCCATGGTGATCTCGGCCCAAACAGCATCAAATCAGTGCATGCTGGCTGCCAACTGTTGTAGGGCCCTCGAAGCTATAACGCAGGCCGAATCCTTGTCAATAATCCTTTGGCATTCGAAGGCTTCCTTAAACCGGCTTGCTATGCCATGCTTCTCCTCCTCACTATCTCTCAGCCCTTTCAAGAAAGAAACATATTCCCTGGCATGATGGGCTCTACTGGACAAGTCGAGATCCCCTTCCTAAAACTTCCTCCTGAGATAGAGTACAAAATATTTTATTTCATCGATGACTTTCAGGAACTCCCATTGCTCTGTTACTACTGAAATGATCTCTGACCAAATAATATTTCTTCCTTCTCTGAGGGTGATGTTACCTTTCAGGCGGGTGTTGAGATCATTGATGGTCTTCTGTTGGTCGGCTCTTGCCTTCTTCTCTTGTTAAATCTCCTTCTGTAGTGTCTCTATTTTTCTGGTATTCTCAGCCAGGGAGTTTTCCAAATCAGTGATCCTCTGCCTCACGGTGGATGCCTGTTTTTCTAATATATCATTTGTAGCTTTCGCTGCGTTCAGCTTCTCTGGCAACGAACTCGTCTCTGGTGGGGTTGTAGTAGGTGCACAACTGTGCGTGTCCTAGGTGTTCTACAGCTCTGTCAACCTACTCTAAAGAGTGGCGATTTTTTCTGCCATTTTTTCTTTTTCCTCCTTCTCCTTTGCCAATATGTCAGCCAATTCCACTTTTTCTTTCTCCACTTGCACCAATTCGGCCGTCTGAACATGGTGGGAGGCCGATATGCTGACCTTAATTTTTAATGACGCAACCTCCCTCTATAATTGATCTATCACATAGCATTGAGGGTTGGTGTCTCCAGTTTCTTTTCCTTTGATCGACTCCATGAGGCCTCGTATTTGATTCGCCTTGGCACGGGATTTTTCCTGTTCATTTTTTAGGTTGCCCTCACCTGTTCATGAATTTTCTCCAATTTTCTTAGTGCAATAGTGACCCACATTACCTCGTCCTTCAACATATCGTCCACCACCTGAAACAGATTGCATTTGTCAGGTGCTGGTACTTTGGCCATGTCAATTGCATATTCTAGCACCCTGTAACTATTGTTACCCGCATCAGGGTCCAAGATGGCCTTAGCCATAGAAAATACCAGGTGCTCCGTGTCCACATTCATGGAAGCTAAAACCCTGGTGTGATATTTCTTGACATACCCTTCCAACTCGGCTTTGTACTTATCCCTAACCATTCTGTTTCTCTGGGTCCTTTCAACTGCAACTGGTGAGGTATATTCTCTGATGGCCTATGAGACTTCAGAGAAGTCAGAGGAGGTGACACTGTCTCTCAATACTTTGATCCCTGCCTTGCTACTGTCGGGCTAGCCATATGGTGTAAACGGTTCAAGCAGTTGTTCTTCCCCTATAACCTCTGCCTCACTTGAGACTGTTTTCTGCTTTTTGCGAAGGGGTGAACCTACTCCTGAGGGACCCACTTCTTCTTCTTATTGGCCTCTATTGACGTCTTCTCCTTCCCCTGTGACAGATGAATCTGTCTCCATCTATGAAATCAAAGGCCAAGTTTCAAAGTTAGCTCTCCACTCCATGAACGGTCTCGACTCATGTGCATATAGAGTGGACTTGTTCCTCTTTCTTCTGTTTGAGATAATCTCCCGAGGATCATAGGGCCAAGTCTTCCCTTGTCTTAGGTCCATGCCTTGCAACAGCTTCTCAACAATGGGAAGGGCGTGTCTTGAATTCACAACAAACGGGCCGATAGTGATCGGGAGTCTCAGGATGAAACCCTTCTTTGCAGGGACAAAGTGGAGTTGGTCAGCCTTGAGGGTCTTCCGAATATACTCTAGAGCATAAAATCGTCGAGCAGGAAACACAAGCAGCTGGTAAGGAGGAACCTTAGCTCCATAGACTCGAATTTCAGTGTAATTGTCAAATAGGTACCAATCCTCGGTGCTCTGGGTTTTACTAGCTTGCAGACAGCTCTTCATTTCAGGTAAGACCGTAGGTGAGGGCGAATCGTGGATGATAGTATAGACGATGGACATGAACTCATTTAGGAACCTAGAATAACCCACCCCATTAGGTATTTGGTGTACTGAAAAGTTCTAGTCAAAAAGAGGTCAGGGTTGAGAATTGACATCGTATACCCTATCTAAGCCCAAACCCTCGAACTTGTCAGCATGCTGATATAAGAAAAGGTAGAAGACCATCGAACAAAAATGGAAGTGACCCATTTCTGAAAGCACTTGGAACTAGGTCTGAATGTTAGCAGCAAGAAAGCCAGGGATATCCAGAACTACCCCCTTTTGAGACATTAACCACAAGAAATAAACACATACCCTGGAAATTTCCCCCAAACCACCTACACCTAAAAGACCAGCGATGAGGGAAAGGATGGGCTGCACTTCCTCTTTGAACAGATTCAACGGAAAAGGTTCTGCAGCAGGAAGATACGTAGCCTGATTGCTGGTTATAGAAGAAATGAAGGTGTTTTGATGTTCCCATGGAAATTTGGTGAACTGGGAGGTTAAAGCCACTTCATTGAAACTAGTATAGGTGGCGCTGGCGGAAACCGGAGGGCTTTCCTGATAATGTCAGGGGAAAGAGAAAGAATCTTATTCCCCTATGCAGAGGTAAATGTGCCTTGGTGCTCATCATAGGCCTCTCTAATCCAGCAAATAAAATCGACCACAGGGTAGACTGGGGGAGTAATCTGATGGTATAAACCTGATACAACTACCCGATATCGATCTCTATTCTCGACATGGCACCTAAAAAGCTCAGGTTTTATACTGCTGATGGGAAAAGGGTATTGGGGATCATAGATTTCGGCTTGCAGGTCAATAAAAGGCTCAAACCCGAGAGGGTTTCTGGTTTCTCGGACCTGAGGAGTCTCTGCTTCAGTTTTCTTGGGTGTGCCCCTTCCCATGACGGACATATAAAAACTTTTAAAAATGAAAGGAAAGAAGAGGGAATATGAGGGATAGAATACTTGTGCAGTAGGGAAATCTGCTTGGGAAAACGACGCGGGGGTGTTGATAGTGACTGGGTAGACTTTGGCACTATCTCCCACTTAGTTTATACCGTAGCTGGAAAACCTGCAAATTTTACTGCAGTAAAATACGGGAAGACTGTTATCTATGACTGAGCGTTCTGAGGTAAAAGGAGGAGAGGTGGAATAAATGGGGGGAAGTGTCGTAAGGACACTGACTATTGAGCACGCGGCACATAGGGTTTGGGTGTTAATTGGGAGCAGGTGAACACTGCGTGCCGGGTTTAATACTGGTACGGGTTTCAGTACCAGTTCACCTAGAAAACTTACCTTACCTCTTTGCCACATAAACCATACAATTATTGAAACACATTATTCGCAAGACGAGTTAGATACACAACATACCAGTCTCTAGGGCCCGCATTCCGTTCTGCCATGTCATTGTAATTCCGCGCTTTACTCTACCACGTTGCCTTTACCTTGGGTCCACCTCGTGGCACGTCACTATAATTCCACGGGGGTATGGGCCTCTTCCCTCTTCCGCTTCTTGACCCCCGCAGAAATCCCATATGGGGAGTTCCCTCACTTGCATATTATGGTTGCAGCAAGCCTTTTAATTATTTTGCTTTGCATCCTTTGTACCATACCTTTGGGCTTTTGCATTACCGTTACCCTTTCTGCTTTATATTTTGACCCTTCTCGTACATATGTTTCGTTTTAAGCGCAATACTTGTCTCATCATCGTTTCCCCTTAATCGACCTTTTAAATGTTTCACCATCAGCCATAACATTTAACACATGTCTATCCAAAGGTTAATTCGGAAAAATGACTGGTGTTAATTAATGATCAACAGACATCAAGGGAAAAGGGGTGATCAATGTCGAGTGAAGACAAATCTCTCCCTTTTTGTAAAGAGCATCACTATAGATTTGATCTGCTAAAAATTAAAACAACATACTGACCATGCTCCCCTTAAGCATATGTTGAGTCTTTTGGAAGATATTCAATGAAGTACATGACTCTATGACTCAACCAAATATGGCCTTTCCTATCACCAATTACTAATGTTTACTTCAATAACCCAAAACAACAGGGTTACATATTTGACTCAACATTACATCAATTTTCCAACTTAATGGGATTACATACATGAGTGACCTTACCCGAATAGCCCATACATGACTGAATTTTACAATGATTTAAAACATGTGTCTTTACATGGCCATTACATCAAGATAAAAATATGACATTTATAACCAAACTAGAGACCTCAATAGTGAGGTAGCAATACCATGATAGTCATAAAAAACCATCATATTGTTTGTTGGCACTAGAATCAACACATGGACTGCATCAAGCACCTGACCAGACACATCTTAAGCTCTGAGAGCTATTCTTATGATTTGATTGGGTTTTTTGGAAAGTGATTGGATCTCAAGCACTCTAAAAATAATGTTGAATAGTTAAAAGGCTCTAACACATATGAGGGCACTGGTGTATGATGTGGTAGCAAAATTGAGTTTGTAGCCTGATGGTTAGAAGAATGGAAGAAAGACAGTGGGTCTATAAGACAGAAATCCACTGCTGGGAAGAAAAATGACATAAATTCCAAATCTGAAATGTATAGTGAAAGAATGCTTTTAAAAGACTTATAAGAATCTCACTTTACATTTAAATAATCCCATTACAAGAAATTATTCTAACTAACACAACCTCATGAATCAGTAATTCTTGGTGAATCAAGACTGAAAAAAAAAGATTAACATGCATGCTAGATCAAAAGACTTACAAAAACATGAAACAGAGTTTAATTCCACCTCAAGGAATGCTTATGAACAATATTCAATTCTGAATCAGGAAATTTTGGAACAAGACTTACAAAAAAATATCCATATGACTTGGAGGTTCACAAGACTGATAAAAACATAAGATAGAATTTTTATGATACATTTGGAAAGAAATATAAGGTATGTAAAAATAGAAGGGAAAACAATACAGACACCATAAGGTTTTGTGAATCCTCAAGAGTGTAATTAGAATATAATACACAGCTTCAGGAATAGCATGAGGATCAGCAACAGGGCCACGGCACTAGGCTCTATGCCACCAACCATCTCTCTCTTATTACATAAAACTCAACTCTTAAATAGAGTTGCACAAAAAAAACTCCTGCTAAATTTTAGGAATGAAATTAAATAAAACAAACAGTAAAAAAATCAAAATGTTGCATGAATTTAGAACTGTTGAATGGTTCAAGGCTTCAAAATCCGATGCATGAAACTATTTGACTGCCACATAATATTATTTCTGCCACCAACCCTAACTGTCTTCAACTGCTGCAAGAAAGGTGGAATTGTAAAACCTGCCACTTTAATCAATCCTAACAGAAATCTGATGGAATTAATCATATTGACAAACTGTCTTTGAGCTTTAATAAGATATTGTTGTTTGCTGATAGGTGTCAAATCTTTAAATTCTTTGCTGCCAGATTTTCTGTAAACCTGTGACTGTTTCTTCTGCACCGGTAAATGCTGCCATATCATTATAGTTCCATAGAAATATCTTTTTCCCTCCTTGACCTGTGGAGCCTATCTCTTTATTACTGTGACGTTCAACATTACTATACCCTTTTCTCTTTGTCGATTCTTACCCTAAACGAGTCATTATGCCATGTTTAGCCTCTTCTTCGTAAAAAACGTAAAAAAAGTAGAATACCGTACTTGAAACCTTTTAAAGTTTAATTCTGAAGAGAATCACATCTTCTCACTTCGCAACCTTTACAGTTTATTTTATAAAAAATACAACAGGCAATGTGATGCAAAGGGGAGGTGATGTGGAGGGTAGGTTGGACCGAACTGCAATGCATATCACAACTCTTAGCCTTTAGTTATGAGTGTAGAGGATATAAACTTTAAAAAGAGAGAAGTGTGATGCGTGGGGGAGGAGGTGAATGATGTGGCAGGGAAGAAGTGGGACTGGACCACAGTGCAGTTCACAACTCTTACCTTTTAGTTATAAGCTGCGGGGGTTAACTTTTAAAATTTGTGAAGTGCGGGGAAGAGGGACCCACTGGCTATGTGGTGGAGTTTTATGAATCGGTGAAGGTTTAAGTGGTAAGTGCTATCACATATATAATATATGATATGTTTAAAAGGTTTTCCGTGGGGGGTGGAGCTACTGAGGTGGGGCCGACTTACCGCATCGTAAACTAAATAAAATAGATTGCAAGCACTCATGAGGTAAGTCAAAACATATGCGATGTGATATCGCAAATCAGTGCTCGTAGAATTTAAGTTTTGTTGCGATGCAAACATGTAACATATGTGAAATGAGATGAGGACCCCAATTTAATTTCGATCAAGGAATTAAGGATGTGAAGTAATTGAAAAGTGATAAAAGGTAAGGGTAGAAAGGTAAAAGCAAAAAGGAGGAAAAAAGGGTAAGTTTAATGATTTTCAATGGAAAATGATATGAAAAAGGAAGTTTGATGGGGAATGTGTCCTGTTCCATTGTGTATGGTATTTTTGAAATGTTTATAGGAGATGGAAATGTAAATTATTTTGGGCTTAATTAAAACATAAGGGGCTAGAGACCAAATAGAATGATGGAGAGGGAAGCTTTAAATATGAGTCAAAAATCAGTACTAACACTGTTAATTTTTGAAACTAGGGTCAAATTGTTGGGTGTGGAGCCTGATTATCTTCTTTACATAGATGTATCATGACGTTGGACCCCTATTCTTAATGAGGCGACAACAACGCCCATAATTTAAACACTGCCTGGGGGATCCAGGGGGGGCTAAAAAAAGATGTAAAATTTACTTGTAAAATGTTGTATTTTCTAGTCAATCTGGGTCATTCATTAGGCAGATGATCTGATGATAGAAGTTATGTTCAATTTAGGGTTTTTTTTTCTCTAGAAGGCAAACCTTCTGGTTTATGAGGGTATTGTATTACAGTTGTGTATTGTATGAGTATTATGAGTTAGAAACAAAAGGGGGATTGTGAGAGAGAACAACAGATATTACATCGGATCTGTTGTAGGTTGTGTCTCTTCATTTTGCTAGATATTATAAAGGAAGGATTGGCTGTTCGGGGTGGATGTAACCCAAATTGGATTAACCACGTATATCTGTGTCTCTCTTGTTTTATATGTTTTTTGTGTTTGTGTTTTTGCATATTTTATGTGTTCCATTGCTTTGTCATATCTAATTTTATAACAAAAAATCCACTATGGATAGCTTAGATGATTAAGATAATAATTTAATTAGATTCCTCTTTTCAAGAGGATCAAAATAAACCTACAAATCGCCCCAATTAGTTAAGCAAAATTTATTTTATGAATTATTTTATTATTCTATGGGTCAGCCTAACCGCATGTTGATCTGATCAAAGCCCCAAGCGGTCCCTCACAAAGTTATAATTAGAGGTGACCTCAAGCTAATTTGTAAACTTGATCAAGCGATCTATTATTTTCATCCATTAGTTTGTTTTTTCCATTTTTATGTCTTGGCTCAGATAGGTACATCGGGAGGAGCTCGCGGATAGGGTCGAGATCACATATGTGATCACACATAAGATCTCGGTGATCTTAAGCAGAGTCAGAGGTAGGAAGAGCTGAGGTAGTGTAATAGGTAAGAAATCCCCTGGGATGGGTGTGTTGTGCCCGCAACTAAGTACTCGAAATCCACTAGCTCAGCTTGTTAAGGGCATGAACAATTCTTAGAAGTCATATCAGGTTGATCTGAAGCAAAGTCATAGGAAAAGAGTGTTGTGATAGTGGCTCAGAGCCCTAAAGCCATGGGATGAGAATGTTAAGGCCACATATTAGATAATTAATGTGCAGGTTTAATTTAATTCACATTCAGTTGATTATGCAGTGCCTCCAAACATCAGTCGTTCAGTCACAGTTGCATCAGAATAGTCATTTACAGTTTCCTAGATTCAAATCTAGTACTTCAAAGTTGAGGTCACTTGGTGATATATTAGATCCTTGTTTTGGTATTATAGATCTACTAATATGTATATCAAATATGTGTTTTTCTATTGCAAGATGTATCTGCAGTCCTCATTTAGTATAATATGTATTCATCAGTGTTCTACAACCAATGTAAGTGCATTTCAGTTCTCAGATTTAGTTACCTTCACACAAAAGTATGGGTATGGTTTTGTTACGTGTATGCTATTTTTTTTTTGCATTGTAAATATGTGTACCTATGGATCATTGTACTCTTTTTGTTGAATCATTTGATGACGATATAAGAAGAACAATTTCCAAGGGTTTTTCCCGTAGTGGGTTTTGCCCTGGTCTTGGATCAATCCTGGTGTTTCTATGTGTTCATGCTTCTCTTCCTTTGATATTTTTACTTTCTACTGCTTAGATGATCATGATGATGATGTTATTTTCTTTTTTGCATAGTATCATATTTTGATGTCTAATAATACATATCTGTATAAAGGTATAATTATTTTGGGTGAATGTAACATGTTAATAATGAAATGTAACTATCAAAGTAAAGAACAATGCTGCTTTATGAAAAATTAACATGGTATCGGATCTGGTTGAAGAAAATCCATGGAGATCACCCCAAGGAGACACTTTCATGGAAGCAAGAAAAGGATGGTAGAGACCTAAAATAATTCTAGGGTATGAAGAAAACCCTAGGAAATTAGTGAATAAGGGTTTGAGAGAAACCCTAGTTTATGCTATAACCTTGATATTTACTATGTGAAACCCTCACATGGCCTATGACGAGATTCTAAAGCAATTGGGATGAATTTGACAGATGACCTAGTTATTGATAAAGTTGTTGATTGAAGGCAACATTGCTTTATGGCCTATGGATAGCTCTTGAAGGTTGGTTGGAGAGGGAGAGGATCGTCTCTCATTGAAGATACATATTTCTTGAATTATAAAATTTCTCTTGTTTACACTTCTGGATATGATTTCTATGATTATTCTTTCTAGTCGTTACTTCCTAGATATTTCTAACCTCCGTGATAAGATGTGATGAGTGGATCCCTCTTGAGTATATTTTGAAATGCAGGAAATATGGCTAAATCTGGAAAATGTAAACATGGTTAGATATGGAAAAGGGAAATATGTCTAGATCTAGAAAAGATAAAGAGTCACTTGAGCACTACAAGCTTCCTATGTGAAGGTGCACATGTAATACCGCTAGGTATGCATGGTATAGTATTTTAATGTTATGTTTCAGCTACAACATTTGAAGACTAGGTAAGCCCTATGGAAAATTGAGAATTTATAATTCTCATATGGCTTATGCATGCATATAAGAGTGATTGGGATTCATGTTTCCTATGATGAAATGGTTCACCTGATAGTGAATGTTTTTTATTTTGCAAGGGTACTTGATGTGATTGTTTGTCTTGGATATAGTGGCATAACTTGATCTATTATTTTTGAGATCCTGATGATACTATTGACTCTTGAAATGCATAAGATCTGTTGGATCCCTTATAGTAGTTTACGTTATTTATATGGTGTTGATAATGTTTGTGATAAGCATGATTAAATATCATGGAAAAAAAGTGATTGAACTTTGTTGGTATAATCTTGCTTAATCAAATAGATTTTGATATGCATGGTATTGGAAACCATGATGATAGAGGCATATCTATAAGATTGATATTTCAGATCTTTGACTATATGTGGTTATAGCATTTGGTGAATCGAATGCTCTAACTTGATGTATTTTTATTCGGATCTTAAGATTGTGTTGTCACATCAGCCTGTCGCCCCGATATTTCAAGTCCAACCCTTGATAAAATATTGATGACATGATGTTAATGATCATGATAGATATGTGTCTATCATCTAACAGATCTGCTATTGCGTGATCCCTGTAAACATAGGTCGATTACATGAATAAAGTGGACTCTCATTCCGAGGGAGAATCACCCTCCTAAAATATTCTTACTCATGTTGCAATTGAAATATGATTTATGAGTATCTAAAATTATTGATCTACAACAGATATTTGAGCCTCTTTCACACAAAGGAAGGCTTATAGACATGACTATGCTTGAGAGACATAGAATTGAAGTTTTGTACAATGAATTCGATCTATACTTTGAATCCATTTTGTCTTGTCATTGTGAATTGATTTATGGAATTGTTTGAATTGAGCATGAAATCAGATGGTCAGTGAAAATGTCCGTTCTGCAGATGTATTGCAGATGCTCGTAAGGTTTGTCAACTAGGAAAGTTCATATTTCTGAACTAAACTTATGTGTAATGAGACATTGATATGGAAATGTCATTATGTTTAAGAAGTGTGATACATGTTTTGATTGATTGATTCTGGTACTTTTGACATGTTGCTTAATGATTTAGATATGTCTAGAATTATATCACGCATTTGGATTTCACATGATTTGATATGGTTATAGTTGATTTTCCTAGATGACTATGTTATGTGGACATAGTGACCTTCAGTATCTTATGTGAGTATACAGACATATGGTTTTGTATCGACCTCCTTGTTCCTAGCACAATGGTTGTTTTGACTTAGTATGAATATGCATGCCTTAATATTGATGTATATGCACTTACATCTAATGATGGAAATAACCAATAATGACATTTTAAATGATAGAATTGAGATCTTGAGATGAAATGAAGTCAAGACTTGATATGTGCTCTACCTATCTCTTGTTGAAAGAATCGATACTATGAAATAAATTCCTTTGATAATAGTTTTTTACTGAGTTCTAAACTTGGATGAGCTGATTTTGTTAACAAAAACATTGATTTGTGTAAGGCTAGTTATGTTGGCATGGTAAGGCATTATGCTAATGGAGAGTTTTGCGTGATGCAATATCCTTGATTCATATTTTATTATGTTTGATTGTTATGTGGTGAAGTCAGGTTAATGTGTTCCAAGGTATGGCCTTGATATTGATTATGTGTAATGTTCCCAATTTTTAGCCTCAAGCTAAAAGGAACATTATAGTTTGCATATTTTCATTTTGTTAAATAAAATGGGTAAGGAGACACCTTAACCACTTTTTATGGAGAAATAACACTCCTTGTGTGAAAGGAGGAATAATAAAGTATCTGAATTGAGCACCACATGGTGTGAACAGGATTGGATCATGCTTGATCTAGTCATTTTGACCAAGTCAACTAAAACTGTCTAGATGCATTGAACCTATTTGGACAGCGCAGTTTTAGTGGAGGCTTCACTTGCTTGAGCTAGAAGCAAGTGTGAATGGGACCCATGGTGAGAAAGGTTCATTTTCTTTATAAGGAGGAGATGGCAGCCCATTTTCAATATGCATTAGCTTATTATTTTCATTGGGTCTGCAAAGACTTGCATCCTTGGGTTGTTTAGCAGGGTTGTAGGGTTCTTGAACCCAAGGGTGTTCTTGGTCAGGAATCCCTACCTCATCCTCAAGGAAGGAGAGGGTTTGAGCTCAATTTCCTCATTATGAAATTTGTCCAAGATTATCCCTTCATCTACAACGTTATTTCTACAACAAAAAACGTTGTGTTGCTGGGAGCAACAAAAGAGGAACTCTTAGAGTCATTCTTGGCTTGTTCTTTAGTGGAGATCTTGCATACTCTTTGGAGGATCAGAAGAGGAGACTCCCAGGCTTCATTTTAGTTCTTTGGCACCAGGCCAAACACTCACCATCTCTCATAGCGAAGTCTTGGGCAGAAACTGCATTATTTTCAGAGGTAGTTGCTCGAAGAGCCATTGGTGCTTAGCAGGAGGAGTGTTTTTGAGACAAAGGGATCAGCCCTTTGCTTGAGAACATTATCATAGGAGGGCATCACTATTCCAGATCTTCCATAGCCTCATTTTATATTTATATTCAGTTGCAGTGACAAGTCAAATTGTCACATTGTACATTTTCCGACATTTCTAGCAATCTCTCCTAGATTGGCTAGAAATCTTGTATTGGAGCCCATTCTTCTATTCTAGGAATTTATTTATATGTATCAGCCATATTTCATGTATTTACACATATAGCAACAGCTACTCTCCTAGATTCAGTGCATTCACTTCTTTCCGACATTTTGCACAGTTGTTGCATCTCTTGTATTTCATAGTTTAATCTTTGGAGATTAATTCCTATTGCATGAGAGGGTTATTCCTCATGATATTTCTGTATTATGTTGCTGATATATTAATAAAAATGATGGATGTATTATATCTCTTCTTATTTTTCACTCAGATTTTCAAATTTTAATGGTGGTGTTCATATATTGATGTAAGCTCTCTCATTGAGCATTTTCTGAGAGATCTATTTTGGGGAGATCTGTATAAGCCCTCTAGGCTTATTTATTTGAGCTCAACTTCTGGAAGAGAAGTTTTAGTGAGTTAAAAAGGGGATCCAAGCTCCCTTTCAGCTTATTTTTACACTCTCTCTCTTATACAACGTCCTTGAGGACCACATTTCAGAAATTCCCAAAAAAGGAACATTACAGTTGTATCAGAGCATGATCTTTGGCTCAGCCTGTGGCTTCAAGCCAAAGTGATGAATCCCTGAAGTGGGAATATTTCAAGATCTATATACAGAGTCTTCAAATGGCTAAGTAGCCTCTGGATCTCATCCTTTTTTCAAAGGTGACATATCCAGTAAATTCCCCTGCAATCAATCCCTGGAATAGAATTTTGATATTCTTGAGAAGGTAACTTTATAGCTATGCAGCCCAAGATAAAATTCCATTAGAAGGAGAATATCCTCATTTGGAATAGGAGATGTACAGAGAAAACAAAAAAAGAGGAATGACGGAAGAGGAGGTTTCTCTTCTTCTTTTCCAGACCCTAGAGGGTATCATTGAAGACCTTGAGGAGAAAGAAAGGGAAATTTGGAGAGATTTTCTGAAAGAGTTTGTGGATGAAGCAAGCCCTAGCTATTTTTATGATGGTTGTGAGCATTCAGCCACACATGCAGATCCACAGCACAGTCCATTTCCCATTTGCACTGTCGGAAGGATGGAGAAAGGAGATGAGGCCATTGGAGGATCAGCGCTGCAACTCAAAGGTATGGCTCATGGTTTATGGTTTGGAAATTCTATTTCATGCTATCATGCAAATGTAGAATCACATGATGGATTCAATAAAGGGTTGGTGAGAGAATTTGATAAAAATCACTGTGAATCTCTTTGTAAAAAAGCATCAAACACTTTGCATGAATTGGAGAGAATCATGAAACAAACTCCATTCCATATTTCTAGAAGGGATGAAAATGTGTATGATGACTTGCTAAAGGAAATATCCCTATTATATGAAGGGAACTCTTCTATTTGTGATAACATGTAGATCCCTCTTTCAGAAGAAGACCAAAATCCATGGTCTCTCATTGAAGGGGATACATACTCACATATTGATGAAGAGAATGTGCATGAAAGAATCCAAAACACTGTCATATTGGGGGAAGATCCATCACCACATGGAGATGAGAGGGGAGCCATTGCTTCTATGGGAGGAGTCCTTGTTTCTGTGCAAGGGATTCCAAGTATTTTAACATGTGGGAACCATGGCACAATTCATTTGCAGCAACTTGTGGGGATTGTGAGATGGAGGAGGAAGAGAAGGATCAGCATCAAGAGTTGATACACACTTATCTATTACAGAGAGTCTTTGCACAAAAGAAGGAGACTGTATATCACAATGAAGAGAAGGAAAAGTCATTCCTCTTATATATACAGTCCACTTCTGATCTTGATGTCTCACTATATGGAAGCATTCCACTTGGAAGGCCACCTGATCTAGCATTGATGAGGGGCATCTTGTCATACAGTTCACCACTCTTGGATTCCAGAGAGGTGAAGACTTTGAAGGAGTCCAACACAGCGCATAGATTTTTGGATAGACCCAAGGAGGAGAGAGACACTCTCTCATTTTCAGCATCACCCACTCTCATCAATCATACTGCGCTGACAGAGTTTGCTGCAGGGATGGAGGATTGCATATTCATGATGCAGGATGACTGCTCCACATATTTGATGAGGAGGAGGATACTTCATTTGAGGGAGAACTCTTTCATACATAGGAGTGGATGGAGGCCACTCATGCTTACTTTGACCCAGCTTGGGAGATTCCTGTTGGACGACAGCTTCTCATGGGAGGCCAACTTCCCAGGATCACCATTATTATTTGAGCATGAGCAGCTGCATGATTGGCATGGCAGAATTTTGGAGGATGACTTTGGCATATGGGATGTCAAAGTAGCAGACATCAGCGTGAGGGGAGTATCACATTGTATATCACCAACACTGTCTATGAGGTGGATGGATCTAGGTTGGAGGACTTGGCTTTTGGTTGAGTATTCCTAGGATCTTGGTGCATGCATGATTCTTGATGACCAGGAGGGAGATGACATATACATGGTGGATGATATGGTCATCTATTGTTATGGAAGAATCTTCTTGGCTAGAGTTTCTAGTCTCAAGGACAAACTATTACATGCAGCACATGAGGACTTCCTAGCTATGCACTTTGCTAGAGGAGTTCATTTGGGAGGGCATTCAGCATGATCTATATCAGCATATGGATAGATGCATAGCCCGAATGTTTTTGGAGAGGTTGGCACAACCATTTCCCTACTCATTTGAGGTGAGGGAGATTGTTCAGATGAGCCATTTTAGGTCAAGGACCAGAGTACATGGTAAAGGAGGTATATGTTTTCATTTTGGTTTACCTTTCTTTACATTATATGAGCATCTTGATGAGCTAAGGATGATCACATCTCCTTATGATCCTTATTATGATGTACTTGTGGCCCATTGCAGCAATGGGAGTGGCTATTTTTATGATGGTTTGTGGGGGAAGCCACATATTTCTTGGTGTGGACCATTGGCACCAATTTGTATTTTCATATTTTCATCTTATAAGATGTTTGTGGCAGCAAAAAAGTGGCTGGAAAAGCACTTGTTGTTTTTATTTTTGATTCAAGAAATAGGTGCACTACGTTGGTCCCATGAATGGAGTAGTGACCCACTCTCTAGTTGTCTTGTGACAGCTTGTTTTCATTGCATATTGCCTCCTTGTATTGCTGATGTTTACACATTCAAAAGGAGCACTATTGTGAGAGTGTTGTATATTTTGGGACAGCCCATTGGGAGCATGATTCTCCCCATTGTACATGCTTTATATTGCAGGAGACACCATGGGAAAACCATGATTGCCACATTGCTATTTTTATCTTCTTGTGGGAAAAACCACTTGGAGGACTTGAGGGGGAATTTCATGGCTGATTTTCTTTGTGGGGAGGTTTGGACCAATTGTGGGGTCCATGACATTTCAGCCCAATATCAGCAACCACCCCATACTTATCATAAATGGAGGGAGAAAATACTTGGATGGAAAAATTTCAGCTCTCCATTCAACCCCAACATATTGCATAAATCCGGGGTTGAGGAATACTTTGCTGAGCTACCTAGGATGCCTCATTTCATTTGGATGATTGCATGGGTGAGGAAGTCACTCATTGGGAATAATACTTCCCATGCTTTCCATCACTCCTACCTTGAGGAGGCCATTGAATCACAAGGATATTTCCACTTGCAACTTCTATTATCTCATGAGGTATGCTTTGGTTTTACATACTTGGAGGGATACATGGAGGACAGATTTATTGCAACATATCTTGAGTAGTGGTGGAAAATATTGATGAGGATGCCACAAGAGAAGAGGGGGGAGGAATTTTTTTCTCTCTATGCAGTTGCTTGAGGACAAGCAACATGAGGGAGGGGAGGACTGTAATGTTCCCAATTTTTAGCCTCAAGCTAAAAGGAACATTATAGTTTGCATATTTTCATTTTGTAAAATAAAATGGGTAAGGAGACAAATTAACCCCTTTTGATGGAGAAATAACACTCCTTGTTTGAAAGGAGGAATAATAAAGCAGCTAAATTGAGCACCACATGGTGTGAACAATATTGGATCATGCTTGATCTAGTTATTTTGACCAAGTCAACTAAAACTGTCTAGATGCATTGAACCTATTTGGACAAATCAGTTTTAGTGGAGGCTTCACTTACTTGAGCTAGAATCAAGTGTGAATGGGACCCATGGTGAGAAAGGTTCCTTTGATTTATAAGGAGGAGATGGCAGCCCATTTTCATTATGCATTAGCTTATTATTTTCGTTGGGTCTGCAAAGACTTGCATCCCCGGGCTATTTAGCAATGTTGTAGAGTTCTTGAACCCAAGGGTGTTCTCAGTCGGGAATCCCTACCTCATCCTCAAGGAAGGAGAGGTTTTGAGCTCCATTTCCTCATTCTGGCATTTGGCCAAGCTTATCCCTTCAGCTAAAACATTATTTCTGCAGCAGAAAATGTTTTGTTGCTGGGAGTAGAAACAGAGGAACTCCTAGAAACATTCTTGGCTTGTGCTTCAGTGGAGATCTTTCATACTCTTTGGAGGAGCAGTAGAGGAGACTCCCAGGCTTCATTTCAGTTCTTTAGCACCAGGCCAAACACTCACCATCTCTCATAGCACATTCTTGGGCAGAAACTACGTTACTTTTAGAGGCAGTTGCTGGGAGAGATATTTGTGCTTAGCAGGAGGTCTTAGGAGTGTTTTTGAGACAAAGGGATCAAACCTTTGCTTGAGAACATTATTAGAGGAGGGAATCACTATTTCAGATTTTCCATAGCCTCATTGCATATTTTGATTCAATTGCAGTGACAAGTCAGATTGTCACATTGTACATTTTCCGGCATTTATAGCAATCTCTCCTAGATTGGCTAGAAATCTTGTATTGGAGCCCATTATTCTATTTATAGGTATTTATTTATATGTATCAGCCATATTTCATGTATTTACACCTACATCAGCAACTACTCTCCTAGAGACAACGCAGCCACTGCTTTCATCATTTTGCACAGTTGCTGCATCTCTTGTATTTCATAGTTTAATATTTGGAGATTGATTCCTATTGCATGAGAGGGTTATTCCTCATGATATTTATGTATTATGTTGCTGATATATTAATAAACATGATGGATATATTATATCTCATCTTATGTTGCACTCAGATTTGTAGATTTTAATGGTGGTGTTCATATATTGTTGTAAGCTCTCTCATTGAGCATTTTCTGAGAGATCTATTTTGGGAGATCTATATAAGCCCTCTAGGCTTATTTCTTTGAGCTCAAATTCTAGAAGAGAAGTGTTTAGTGAGTTAACAAGGGGATTTGAGCCCCCTTTCAGCTTATTTTTACACTCTCTTATACAGTTTCCTTGAGGACCACATTTCAAAAATTCCTGAAAAGGGAACATTACATTATGGATTTGATTAAACATACTGATAATCCATCCTTGAAAAGTGATAAGCCTCTAAAAATATAAGTAAAATGGATATGGATTATAAATATCATAATAATGTATCATGGCATGATGAATTGATTTCTGGAATTTGGGAAAGAAATTCCATATTGAAAGGCTGTTGAAATGTCTTTGTGTAATGTAAATCCTTGGACACTCTGATTTAAAGTTCAAATGTCGATTGAACATGACATGGAATATGTTAATTGGTTTAATCATTTATGCTCAATTTTGAACATCCATCTGTATATTATGTGTATATAACATGATTGAATTCATGATTGAGTCGATTCATTCAGGATTGCCACCAAACATATTTTGAAATACCTGCATGAAACATTATACTTCTAAAGGTTGATATATTTCTCCCATGATATGTAGTTGCATGAATAAACTAATTATGTTTGGGATTATTATTTATGATCACATTTTGATGTTTCCTTAGTATGAAATATGCCATGATATCTTGTACGAGAGGTCCATAGCATGAACAAGGTTGAGTACAATGCTGCTAGCAAGGCTAGCTATGAGGCATGATGTAGAAACTACTTAGAGAGATGACCAATCATGAGTTGGACAAGACTTGGATACACTATGATGACGAAGAAAGCCAAATATGTATAGTTGGGACTATGATTTCTCCATTTTTTGAGATAGTGAAATTGTTCGAGACAAGCTTAGGCTTGTGATCAACACCTCTGTGAGAGGGAGAATGATTATAGTATCCATGTGTGTTTGACACCTACATGAGAGGGAGGATGGTTATGGTATATTGTTATGATTAGTATCTTGTTTTACATGATTATGTATGTTCTAATATAAACGTTTGATTTTATTTCCTATAGGAACAAGAATCAACAGATACCATATGAGAGAAGTGTTGATCAAGGACATTGAGCCAACTTTTCCTTCCTGTTTGAGCTCCTAGAATGAGGAATTGAGATAGAAGGCTCTTGTGGTTGAGGGAACTATGGACAATAGGGTCGTTGATGTTTCTCCTATATATGTCACTCATGGGATGTTTGTGATCCTTTTTTTTTTTTGCAAGTCGAGTATCTCCCCCACCTTTGGTTGTTGTAGAGTATACCCTAGTTGGAATCACACCCACAATAGGAGATTGTTGGGAATACCTCTCCATTTGGCCAATGGTTGAGAAGGCTTGGAGGCATTTGATCCTTACCCCTTGGTAAGTTGGGTATCTCATCCAAGCAAGATTATGTTGCAAGTGTTCTACCACATGACTATTTAGGATCATCTATGCTAAGATCAGTAAGAAATAGGACGAGTTGAGATAACTCTATGCGGTTCCAGGTTGAGAGTGCACTCCTCGATGTAATTTTAGGGTCGATATAGGCTCCCTTGCATGGATGGATATCCTATTTCTAGATATGGGGTTGTAAATGTATAACTCCCTCATGAGATTCCAGGTCAATATGTGCTCCCTGATGTGGTTATAGGTTGAGAAGTGTTCCTTGTTGATGTTCTCTCCAATGTTGATTAATGAGGATATTCTAGGTAATAACCTGATAGCATAGATTCCAGAATGATAGCTTGATGAATGAAGGGTGGCAGCCTAAGCTCCCCTCTGGTGAAAAATTCTTCTTCTAGATTCGAGAATGTTCAACATACAAGCAGAAACAATCAAGAGATAAGCAGAAATAAGCATTAAGTGTACATTGATGATCTATAATGAGAAAGGTTCATAACATGACGGCTACATGAAAAATATGTTTAGTGATGATACGTGATGTTGCATCATGATAACATAATGGCTTATTGACCGATGAACATATATCAACAAATTGAGTTGAGCCGTGATGACACCTTGATGCAAAGAACTATAAGCAGAGATTACAAAGTGGAATTCTTCCTAGTTGAGAGAGAGTGTTAATTTTTGCAACTAGGGTAAAATTCCATTATGGGAAGCTCAGATGATTAATATAATTATTTAATTAGATTGCTCTTTTCGATAGGATCAAAATCAACCTATATATCACCCTAATCAGTTAAGTAGAAATTAAGTTATGAATTATTTTATTATTTTACTCCTCGGCCTGACCGCATGTTGATCCGATCAAAGCCTCAAGAGGTCCCTCACAAAGCCCCAAGGGGTCCCTCACAAAGTAATAAATAGAGGAAACCTCAAACTCATTTGTACACTTTCTCAAGTAACTATTATTTGCGTCCATTAGTTTATTTCGTTAATTTTTATGTATTGGCTCACACAGGTATGTTGGGATCATAGATGTGATCACGCATTAGATTTGGGTGCTCTAAACCTAAGTTGTGGGAAGGAAGAGCTGAGGTAGAAGCCTAGGTATGAAAATTTTAGAGCTGGGTGTGTTTTTCCTGTAGTCAAGGACTTCCAATCTGTTAGCTCAACTTGTTAAGGACACAACCAAGTTTGAGAAGTTAGATCAGGTTGATCTAAAGTAGAGCCGCAGAAACAAAGTGTTGTGGTAGCGACTCAGAGCCCCAAAGCCATGGGAATAGCATGTTAAGTCCATGGATTAGAGAATTACTGGGTAGATCTAATTTAATTCACCTTCAGTTGATTGCATAGTGCCTCTAGATATTAGCCGTCCAGTCACAGTTGCATCAGAACAATCATTGATGGTATCCTAGATTCAGATTTAGGAATTCAGAGTTGAGATCACTTGGTAATCTATCATATCCATGTTTTGGTATTACAGATATGTCGATCTATAGATCAGATCTATTTGTTTCTGCTACAAGATGTATCTACAAACCTCATTCAGTATCAATTGTATTCATTAGTTTTCTACAGCTAGTGTCAGTGCATTTCAGTTCTCAGATTCAGTTACCTTCACACAGAAGTATGGGTATGGTTTTATTGAATGTATGCTATTTGTTTTCTGAATCGTAAAGATATGTACCTATGGATTATTGTAATATTATTTCTGAATCATTTTTTGATGATCTAAGAAGAATAATTTCCAAGGATTTTCCTTGTAGTGGGTTTTTCCTTGGTCTCAGACCAATCCTAGTGTCTCTATGTCTTCATGCTTCTCTTCCTTTAACTTTTTTATTTTTGTTGCTTAGATTATGATGATGATTATGGTATTGTTCTTTATTTGTTACACCATTTTTTGGTCATCTAACCTATTACTATTAGATGGACCTAAGTACACCATGTAACACCAATTTTACCCTATGTAAAATTGCTTTCACTATGAAAAATAACTTAGTAAAACACCTTTATTAAGTTGTTTATGGTCTAAACAGGAAACCCCATAAGGAAATATTAAATTAAAACCACATTTTTTTTATTTCACTCAAGTAATAATTAGTTAAACAACAATTTAATTAATATTCCTGGTCATATTTAACCCAAAATAGGAAAATTAATTAGATAAATTATTATTTATCTTATTATTTTCTAGGAATAATTATTTAAACCTTATTTAAATAATATTCCTTGCTAAATTTGACTAAATCACTCATAAATAGTTAAATAAATAATTTTTTATTTAATTATTACTCAACCACATCCTTAAAATGATAAATAAATCATTTATTTATTTATTATTTACAAATAAAGGGATTTGACCCAAGTCAAATTCCTTTTCCCTTCAACAAAAATAATAAAATATTCCATAAAAGTTGAATCTTGATTTGGTTAATAATATTTTAATTATGCACCAATATCTAGACTAACTCAATATTTTGTTATAAATAGAAGGTTTTTTCCATTCATTCATCACCTTTTGTTGCCTAAAATCACTCTGGATCTATAATTTTGGTCTAACTTTGATCCACCATCATTGTCATATTTTTCCATCCTTTTGCTTATGAGCTCCCTTTGAGTTCCTTTTTTGTCTGGGTTTTCTACACCATCGAGAGAGAGGAATTTTAGATCTGAAGTGTTGAGGACTTACAAGAACCCATTCCATTGAGGAGAAATGTTAACATCCTTCTATGTTTTCCTCCCAGGTGCCCTTAATATAAAATTCATTCAACATATTCTTGTCTTTTCTATTGGATGCATGGAGTAAATCTCGATTTTTATTTACTACTTAATGTATTTTGATGCATAGATCTATATTTTTTCAACAATTATCTTGATCAACTAATTGTAGATTTGAAGATATTGGCAGCCATCTTTGCTTTTAGGGTTGTTTGTTATGCACAGCTAAAGTGGTCTTTTTTCGTAGACTTGCAATTAAGATTCATACTAACAACTAGTGACTCCACACGGGTTTACGATTACGACCGCTGTCATTTTTTTTATCCTTGCATATCCAGCTACTTCAAACCCTAGGATTTCTCTTTAGCCTCTTGTTTTATTTTTCTTGATGTTATTTTTAACCTATAAAACCCTAAAACGGTAAAAATTCTAACTTTCGTATGTTTTCAGACCTATTGTGCAGGTTTGTTACACATCATTTTGTCACCGTCCCTACAATCCCTCACCCCGCATATTGGAGGGTCATTCCTTGTGAGCAGTGTCATACTTTGAAAACACCTTCTTTGCACCCTTATGCATAAGTAAATCATTTCTCCTATTGGACATTTCCTCAAAAAATCACACAAAACCTATGTTTTGGCCTTGGCGCAGGTATCCAGTTTACCCCTCGTGCCAATGTGGAAGATTTTCACTAGAGCTCGTGCCACCTGGCACTCTGTCTTAGTGCAGTACCTTCGTCGAGCTGTTTTGGGAATGTTTTTTAAAATTTAGAGGCAGAAGTTTCATTCTAACCACCACAGGGATGAGTCACTGGACGTGGTTAACTTGGTTAGCCATGGATCTCTCTCTTTAGGCAGCAGTTTCCATCTCCCATGGAGCACTCCCTTAATATAGGCCTCCCTTCCATAATTATAGGGATCCTAATCTCTCCCTCTCCCTATATATAAACAAACCTTCTCCTTTTATGAAAGCTAGCTGAACATATAGCCAAAGAGCTGAACTTGGAGAAGAATACTATAGTTGAGTAATTTCTATTGAGAAGGTAGAACCAAGAAGAACTTCATAGAGAGAGTCCCGTCCGAATTCTCGATGAGCCTTTGTGAGACGCACTCCACTTGAACCCTGTTGGAGGAGACCGCAACGTCGAAGCTTGGTTGTACTCTTCCTTTCATTTATTGATATATTCGACTATGGTGTTGATTCCATCGTTGTGTTATGTTGTTTATGTAATGCAATTGATTTATTCCTCTTTGAATGACTAATAGTTACGAATGTGAATTAGTATATTGTATATTATCGTTGTTCCTTGTGTGTAAAAGTGTCCGAGTGTGAAAGTGAGCAGATTGTGATCTGTCAAACCAGGAGCGAGAGGCAACAACCCTTTTCGATGAAAACAACGACATAAGATCTCTGGTAAGTCATATATCAAATCTCCATCCATTCGCTAACTAGGAACTGATATTATAGCTTGTATTGTTTGTGGCTAGACCCACTCTAGGGCCAACCTACACCATTTGCACTGTTTGGATCTTAAGTATTCATGATGAACAGTTCTGCACCCATTTCGATTGCTACTCGGTCAAAATATTATACTAGATCATGCCAGGCAGCAGAAAAGAGATCGTTGATGGTCCTCCTCCCCCACCTGCCTCTGGTTCTCTTGAGATTGAAAGGCCTAGTGCTGAATCTATTGTACGACCACCTTCTAAAGGTGTTCTTCGGAAATATTTTTATAATCCTAACACCCGTGCTGCTCAACATTATAGTATTGTTGAGGATTTAGCACAGGCGCCATCTGTAATGTCCATGTTAGAAGTGCTTCAGAGTTGTCTGTCTCAGCAGAAAGCGTTATTATCTGGGATCGGCGGGATCGATCGTGCTGATTCTAGCCTTATCACTTTTGACTTAGAAAATTTCGTCCCCTAACTTTCGCACCAGATTGCGTTTGTCATACAAGTCGACATTAATGGTCTCAATAGCCATAGATCCATTGTGGATGAAGGTGCATCCACCTGTGTCATGTCATCTACTTGTTGGAAAGCTATTGGCTCCCCAGCCCTAACTTCGTCACCCAATGCCCTTGAGGCATTTGATAGAAGGGAATTGAAACCCTTGGGTGTTATCGCCAGCTTGCTAATTACATTGCAAGGAAAGACGGTCAATGTCTATGTAGAAGTAGTTGATGCTAAACTCAATTAAAATCTTCTACTTGGTCACAGTTGGACTCACGTTATGTTGTGTGTTCCGTCCACCCTCTTTTGTAATCTAAAGTTTCCACACGAGGGAAAAATCATTACTATCGACCAACTGTCCCTATTTACCTTGTCTTATGAGAACAACGTTCCATATGTGGATCGGATTCCTTCTCCCTTAGACAGCATAGGGCCAGGTATTTTCAAAGACCCCACCCTCATGGGTATCTTTCCCCTTTCGTTACCGAATACCGTTCAAGTTAATATGATCTCTCGGTCGAATGACTTGTGGATTGTCCCTTTTCCTGAATAGGTTGATTCATTTGGGGATTCGATGCCACTCAGTCCAATTGAAATCAATTATTGTGAGCTTGTAGCTGCATCTGATTCTCCCCCTTCTGAAGGTGCTCCTTTGAGCATGGATCTCGACGTTTATTCTCAATCCCCCTGCCTCAGTAATATGGATTCACCCGATCCTTTGAAAGAAGCGTTTCCATCTGATGAGGCTATCGTGGAAACCATGTCTCTTGAAGATCTACCATGGAGCGATGGTCATCATCGTTCCTTGTTTATGCCTAGCCTCAGGGAAATGTCTAACTATCTTGAGAATTTTGCATCTCAATTTCCTTCTTTGCCACTTCAAATGCCTATTCTGACTAACGAAGTCTTCATTGAAGGTAAATTGAGTAATATCACCCAGACAGTGGTTATCGAAATTTCTGTGAAACCGGGAATTGTCGATAACATCCATATCAGAGTCACTTGCTCTTCCGATGAAGTCCAAGTGTATACTAGTCTCTTGCACAAATTCAGTGATGTTTTCACTTGGTCTTACAAAGAGATGCCTGGAATTGATCCCAGTATTGTGGTGCACAAGATTCTGACCTACCCCGGTGCGAAACCTGTTCGCCAGTGTCTTCGTCTAGTGCATCCTCGAAAAGTTGCCACCAGAAAAGTTGAAGTTGAAAAACTTCTCAAAGCGAGCTTCATTTATCTGATTCCTCTGACAGATTGAGTTTCTAACATTGTTCCTGTGGACAAGAAGCAAGGGACAATTCACGTTTGTGTTGACTATCGTGATATTAATCGGGCCTATCCTAAGGATAACTATCCCACCCCTTTCATCGATCAGATCATTGATGATTGTGCAGGGAGTGAAATTTTTTCCCTCATGGATGGATTTTATAGCTATACCCAGATCAAAATTCTCTCATCCAATCAACACAAGACCGCTTTTATCTATCCTTGGGGAAATTTCCCATATAAGAAACTCCCTTTTGGCTTCAAAAATGTTGGGGCTATGTTCCAGTGCGCAATGTCTTATGCCTTTCATGATATTCGTCATATTTTTTAACCATACCTGGATGACCTTCCAGATCATTTAGTTGCGCGAAAAGACCTTCCAGACCATCCCCACCAGATCTTTCTCTGCTGTAGATGCTACAACATTCGGCTCAATCTGCATAAATGTGTCTTCTGCGTTGATTCTGGTAGAATTTTAGGGTTTATCATATCCAAAGACAAAATTCGCCTTGATCTGCTTAAGGTTTAAGATATTGTTAATCTCCCCTCTCCATCCTCGTTACGCCAGCTCCAGAGTCTACAAGGGAAATAAAATTTCTTACATCATTTTATCCCAAACTATGCCGAACTAGCCAAGGGGTTCAGATGACTTCTAAATCAGGACGTCCCTTTTTATTGGGATGACATTTCCCAGCAATATTTTGATATACTTTAGAATTTTCTTCTCAATGCTCCTCTATTATGTCCTCTGAATTATTATCGTCATTTCACCCTCTATCTAGATGCCGCCTTTAGTACGATCTCCATGGTATTGGTTCAAGATTATGATGACAGTAACAAGCATGTTATTTAATACTTGTCTCGAAACCTTCTCAACCTTGAAACGTGTTACACACATGTTGAGAAGTTAGCGCTGGCTGCAGTCTAGGCTGTCCAGAATTTTCGTCATTACATCCTTTTACGGACGGTAACCTTGATTTATGATTGTAACCCCATGACCTATATTCTGTCTCGATATTTGCTAGGGGGGAAATACATGAAGTGGATCATTATCCTCCAAGAGTTTGATTTGGAATTACTGCTGCCAAACCAAAGAAATCACTCATGTTCGCTGATCTGATTTGTTCTCTCCCCATTGACTCTGCTCCTTATTCTGAGGATCATACTCTGGACAAATCTCTTTTCTTAATTAGCACCCTCGATCCATGGTACACTGATATCATCGTGTATCTCCAGACTTCTACTTTTAGGTCTGATTTGATGAAAGATGCCCGACACCGCATTCAACATCAATCGCAACCTTATCGTATTATCGGAGACACCCTCTATCGTGTCGGAGTTGATTCCGTACTCCACTGATGTCTGACCCTCGAGGAATCTGAGAAAGTTTTAAATGACTGCCACAGTGGTGCCTGTGGTGGTCACATGTCCAGTTATGCCATCGCACAGAATATCCTTCGTGCTAGCTATTTCTAGCTGGATTTTTAAAGATTGCATTTTTGCAGTACGTAAATGTCATGCATGCCAGATATATCAATGCAAGATGCGTGCATTGCCTATTCATTTACACCCTGTCATTACTGTTGGTCCTTTTTCCAAATGGAACATCAATTTTATGACATGTAACCCTCGCTCAGGTGGGGGAATGCCTATATTATCATCGCTATCGATTATATTACAAAATGGGATGAAGAAATGCCTATACTGGTGGCGAACGGTAAGACAACAACATAATTCATATTCAATCATGTTATTACTCGGTTTGGTGTCCCTCAAGCCATCATTACCGATCATGGTTCACATTTTTCAGGACAATATGATGGTGGAACTGACGTCTAAATTGGGTTTGTGTCACGACAGCTCAACACCATATTACCCTCAAGCTAATGGCCAGGTTGAAGCCATAAACAAAGTTCTTGTTACGATGCTTCTACGAACAATTGGGATCCATCAATAAAATTGACATCTCATGTTGTTTTTCAGCTCTATGGGCTTACCGAACGTCGATTAAGAGTGCAACCAGATTCACCCCGTTTCAGTTGGTGTACGGTTTAGAAGCTACTCTTCCGATTGAGTGTGAAATTCCTTCACTCAAATTAGTTGTGGAATTACTACCTGATACTTCACTTGAGGAAGAGAGTCTCCTCTATTTAGAGAGATTGGATGAAACTCGTTGCTTAGCTACTTTGGTCATTGAGGAACAAAATAAGCGAGTCAAAGCTCACTTTGACCAAACAGTTTCGCCTTGTTATTTTATCAAAGGCGACCTCATCCTCCTATACGACCAAGCTCATGACAACTGGGGGCAGGTAAATTCCAACCCATGTGGCATGGGCCCTACATTGTCAAATGTGTGTTACAGAATGGGGCTTATGAGCTTATTGATTATGAAGGTTATCCCTTAGAACATCCCAGAAATGGGTTGTATCTGAAAATGTATTATGCTTGAGTCACTGATGCATGATATGTGTACATAGGTAATTTTTTCATTTTTGTGCATGTTTAGGTTTGATGTGCTTTTTAAGCTTTTTCTGCTTATTGGGTCTTGCTTGTTATGCAGATGTCTATTACCCTTTATGTCAGTTTTGTGGATGGTGCTTCTCGCAGTACCAGGAACTTGTCTTCGGTAGCCTAGGTAATTTAAAATCCTACTGGTGATTTAATTAACCTACAAGGTATTTGTCTAGGATGAACTACAAACAATGTTGTTGAATATAGTGTTGTTTTGAAACTATTAACCGAGGCAATTAACCTCGGCATATGCGAATTTCTTGTATATCTAGACTCACAGCTTGTTGTTCGTCAACTTAACGGTCATTATTCGGTTCGAAATCCATGCATTTTGAGATTGTATTTATGTATTTGTTTTCTTGAAAGACATTCTAATTTCATCACATATCAACATATACCAAGATGAATGAATACATTAACTGATGCAGTGGATAACATTGTGTTAGATAGACATTTGCGCAATTTATAAAACATCATCATATGTAAATAGACCCATGTAGAAAATAGATGTGTGTATATATATATATATATAGATTTTTTGCAATGTGTGCATCATAAAAACCCAAAAAATATATATGTATGTTTTTAGTTGCATCTCGAGACAACATGTCTCTCAAAATATGTGGAAATAAAAGCCTAGGTGCCTAATCAATGTCTTGCTCATGATAACATGTCACTACCCATACCAACCACCTCAGAAAGTGGTGGATACAACTCAACACCCCTACGGTATGTCTCTGGTAGGCCCGAGGAACATTATCAAGCCAAGTATAGTCCGGAATCCCACGAGAAATCCCCTCTAGGTTTTGTACTATCTCCACCCCCTCATCACCCTCACCATGAGGATCGAAATCGTAAGGAGTTCGCCTCGCTATCAGCGACATACCAGCAGATCTCTCCAGGCCAACATCTACATACATATAAGATTAACTTTCAAAACATGCATGTATACCAAAAAATCATAAACTCATGAAAATAAAAATGAGTCTCACCTAACTCTTCGTCCCAATCCTCTCCCTCCGGGAGTAGGAGGTCTAGATCACCGGTGAAGTCTGTACCAGAATAGGGCTAGTCCTCCACGATATTTAGTTGCCGGCGGAGCCAATCGAAGAATTCTAGCCTCTAGGACATATGTTGGTTGCCCCCTGCTCTGGGCATCAACACAGCCCATTGGGCCATCCATGGTTCTCTGGGTGGTGGCATCAAGACAATCACCTCTTGGCACTGGAATATTGGTAGTCGTTCCAAGAAGAACAATACCAAAATTGATCCATACCCAAACTGTTTCATTTTGCCCTTATTGCACTTGGTGAGTTTCCGCTTAATGTTAATAGTCATGGCCTTTGCCAAGTTGTAGAGAGTCGGTTTCATGCACTCTGAGGCAAGAAGAAGTTGTTTTTTTGTGGCCTCAGGTGGTGCTTGCGATCCTACAGCCCGTGTGATAGTGTGCAACACTACTTTTAGTGCTAGATCATGGATGGTTTGGATGTCAACCTTTCCACTCCTTGTTCCTTTTCATGCTCCTTGGCACACCCTGTCAATCACCATTCCCATGCTTTCCCCAGAAGGACAGGTACCGGTCATGATAGAGACTTCACCCCTACGTGACAATCCTGTGATAAAATAGACATCAGAAACTTCAAGTTTAAGTTATTGATCTAGAAGCATGAAATTTTCTTGGTCTTCATCCCAGATGCTTATTGAATATTGAAGCAATTCCAGCTGAGCCCGGAGGCATGGTGTTAGGAAGAATTTCTTTAGCCCACAATCTCTGAGGGCGTCCACACATCGATCATTATCTATGGAAATTTAATCTTCCTCATTGTGTTCCCTCTCTTTCCACTCAATCACCATTCTTTTTGCTTGATACCTGCACACATTGTTCATATGAGCATTGTTAGTCTACTTAGGCATTGAAATTTGCAAGCAATTGAATTCATTTTTCTTAAAATCATGCATATTTTAGGTTGTGTGGTTGGCGCGACTATTTGTGAAATAGTAGCGCCAATGGGCGCACCCTCTATGTAAAAAAGAGGCAATTGGCGCAGGTCCGTGCCCGAAACCCGTGCCAACCGCGATGCCCTAGTTTTGACAAATCCTCTCCTAGGAAATCAAAATGACAAATATAGGTCATGAAATTTAGCTTAAAAGATGGCAAATAGTGTTGGCTATTACCTGAAACTGACGGAATCAAGATTGGTTCACTGGATCACCCGTAATCATCACCACAAGATCGCAAAGCAAATGGGTCATTGTTGCTCCACAAAGAGGTAAAAGTGAAAAGTAAATAATTTTTAACACTTATGGCATTTTATAAATTTTCAAAATCTTAAATTCGGTTTTAAAACATATTTGTCGATTATTTTATCATATTATTTTTGAGAAATGGGTTTTACACATGTCTCTTGTGCAGCAACAAGTTTTTCACATGGTTATATGACGAAGTAACGATTTATATTTTATACTTTTTCGGACTTGGTAAAAACACAAAAAAGTCACTACTGGAGTCATCTTTCAGCTTTTTTCTAACTCTCTAAAATTGAAAATATTTTCGAGACGCTTGTCATTTTGAACTCGTTAAATGGCTGCGAAATGATATCTACCCAGTATAAGTTTACCCCTTTTTCAGGCTGGGATAGATTATTTACGAAAAAGGAATACCTTAGCCTATCACGACTAAGAGGTTCTCTCGGATGTTGTTTTCTACCTTTTCGGATCTGAGAGACTATTTACGAAAAGGGCCTTGCTAGAGTTTTCTTTTCCACTTTCTTTTCGAACTCTCTAAACATGAAAAGACACTGAGTTATACCTTTGTCAGACTCGTTAAAAATTGATGACATCGGACTCCATTGTTATGACGTTACTCGAGTTCCTCCTTCCTAGGGCTCGTAAAATGTGCTAGGTTGGATTTTTCCAAAGGAAAAACTTACATTGCAAGCACATGTTATCCCCTTCAAGCTTGTTCATAAAAATAATTGGGGTACTTGCCAGAAATGGTGGGGGAAAATGGAACCAGGCTTCAGTCGGCAGTATGTCACTCTTGAACATGGCCTTGTCTGCATTGGTGTCGAGTTGGGGACATCTCAGTTCATCATTTATTTTCCTCCATGGGTTTGGGTAATATATTTTGACCGCTCATCTGTTCTTTTCCACATCACCATGACCTCAGATCCCTTGATGTCAAATACTGCCAAATCCAGTGTCGTGCCACCAATATGTTCAAGAGAAGTTTTTGCCTCTGCAATCTTCAACCTTCTTCTGATTCTCTGTTGGTCCTGTTTCACAAATCATCATATTCCTTTGTCTCGTGTTAATGATGTGGGAAACATCATGGCCCTCCTTCGACCAAGTATCTTCTTGTTGACTTCAGCTCATTTTCCAGGAAGTTGATCTAGAGACTCCCTTCAGGTGCCCTGGAGCCTGCATGCCTTAATGGCAGGTTTTTTGCATCCGACGCAAGGTTCACATCATTGGCCTTCGATCAGATGATTCTGCATATGTTCGATGCCATATCACTATTCACATTCTGTAGATTGTACCTTTTGTACCTTGAAAATCATTGTCATTATTGGTGGTTTCTCGCGTGTCTGTTAACAACTCTCATTATTAGCTAGTAATCAGACGATTTTCTTGCATGTTCGACTTCAGCTCATACATTCGCATGCTCAAATTTGTACTTTGTTCAGGTTAAGATGGAGTGCAAGACATTGGGTTTTGTTTGATGAATCCAGGTTGCGGGTTCTTTGTGGATTACTATGACTTATTAAATGGCTCTTCTGATTGGATGGTTGCAACCATACCTGAGTCTATTTGTTGATCCTTATTGCTAGATGGCTACTTCCATACCTCAGATCTCGCTTTTACATACTCTATTATGGATGGTTGTGCCCATTCCACATATCAAGTATCAAAGATATCAGTTTTATTTTCACTTGCAAGTTTTCTGACAGTAGTGTTTGTGTGGAACGCATTCTCATAAAGCATTTCACCCATCCCTCTCTCTCAGACCTCATGCTTTATGGGGCATATGTTACACAACATTTTGTCACCGTCCTATAATCCCTCACCCCACATATTGGAGGGTCATTCCCG